>PVKE010006601.1:0-53736 GCA_004027555.1 Craseonycteris thonglongyai | reverse complement strand
GAGACAGCAAGAAGCCAGGCAGATGCGGTCCCAGCTCTTAGGGAGCTGCCTTGCTGATGGGGCTGACAAACAATAAACGACACGTAAAAGGTTTGGTCAGGAAAGGTTGTGATTAGTATTGGGAGGAAATAGCAGGGAGCTGCGATAGAAGCCAGTGGTTCAAAGGGTCAGGAGATGTCTTCAGATTTCACACTTAGGGAAGGCTTTTTGAGGTGTGAGTAATGAGCCACGGCCATGGGAGCATGGTAGATGGAATGTTCCGAGGCCAAAGAGAGCTGGCCCCTTGGGGGACCTAGAGAGACAAGTGGGGTATGGTGGCTGGGGGTGGAGCACGGATGAGGAGTCTGGATGTTATGCCAGGTACAGTAGGAGCCCGGGTAAGGGGTGGGTATTTCTGAAAGGCCCCTCTGGCTGACGGAGGTGGGGTGCCAAGAAGAAAGCCGGTTAGGAGGCTGTGGTGGTGGTGCCCCTGCAAAGCTATGATGGCCTAGTGATATGGTGCCACTAGGGCCTGAAAGAGCGGGTGGCCAGATGTGTCTTGGAGCCTCAGATGGGCTAGATATAGCCTGTCCCACTAGCAATGGGCAGTCTGGCATGCTGCCATTCCTATTCTGGCCACCCCTCCAGAGACAGTGGATGGTGTCATGGGTTCGGGGTCCCATGGGACAGCTGTTGGCCAGGACTGCCCTCTCATTAGCTGAGTGATCTCAGAAATGCCCGCCCCTCCTGGCAACCTCTTTCCTGCAATGTGGCTGTGAGGGAGAGGACTGAACAGGAATAGAGGAGGGTGTGAGAGCAAAGCACGTTTTTCAATCAGAGGAACTAGCACATGACATACAGATGGCCAACAGACAAATGAAAGGATGCTCCATGTCACTAATCATCAGAGAAACGCACATTTAAGCCACAATGAGTATCATCTCACACCTGTCAGAACGGCCATCATAAGTAAATCAGCAAACTACAAGTGTTGGCGAGGATGTGGAGAAAAGGGAACCCTCGTGCACTGTTGGTGGGATTGCAAATTGGTGCAGCCACCATGGAAAACAGTATGGAGGTTCCTCAAAAAATTAAAATATATTTACCATATGACCCAGCAATCTCACTCCTGAGTATTTATTCAAAGAAATCCGAAACACTAATTTAAAAGATATATGCACACTCTATGTTCATTACAGCACTATTTACAGTAGTCAAGACATGGAAGCAACCTGAGTGTTCATTGATAGACAATTAGATAAAGAAGATGTGTTACATATATACAATAGAATATTACTCAGCCAGAAAAAAAGAGAGAAATCCTACCATTTGCAAGAACATGGATGGACCTAGAGGGTATTATGCTAAGTCATATAAGTCCCAAAGACTATATGCTTTCATTTATATGTGAAATATAGAAAACAAAATAAATGAACAATCAAAACAGAAACAAACTCATAGGAACAGAGAACAAATTGATGGTTGCCAGGTGGGAGGGAGGTTGGGGAGTGGGTGAAAGTGGGGAAGGGATTAGAAATCAGCAGTGACGGGATGTAAAGTGCAGCACAGGAAATAATACTATAATGACCACGTGTGGTGTCAGGTGGGTACAGACTTACTGGGTGATCACTTCATGAAGTATACAAATGTCTAATCACTAAGGCATACACCTGAAACTAATATCATATTGTATGTCAACTGTAATTGAAAAATAAATATACGTATATACACATACATACATTTAAATCAGAGGAATTAGAGCATGTTTCAGAGCTGTTGGGAAGGGTCTGCTGGACGGGCAGGCTTGACTGTGACAGGCAGAGGGATGGTAGGTGTGGTAGGCACCGCAGGGTCCCTGGAAGGTCCAGGCAGGTCAGCCTCTCCTGATGGGGCTTGGAGAGAAGGCTGGGCACAGGTGCAGGTGTAGGCAGGTGACATCAGAAAGGTGATGGCGCATCTGCCAGCAGCTTTTCTTTTCTTTGTAAAACAGGGAGCAAGATCACAGGCTGAAAGCAAGAAGTCAGCTGTACAGATGTCTAAACAGCAAACTCCCTGCCCCGCCCCTGGTCCACACTTAGGGGATGCATAGCCCCCATGTTACCCTTCTTGGGTATTAGCACCATCACACACCAGTTTTCAAGCCAAAAATCTTTGTCTCACCTCTCTTCCGCCTTTACATGCTAGGCACTGCTTCATCCTCACCTCCACCATTAAACCGAAGAGTGAGTTTCATCTGTCCTCTCTGACTCACCGCTCTCTGTCTCCGCCGTCAGTGTGGGGACAACTGCAGCGAATGCCCACACCCACTCCTGCCCCTCCAATTGCTCCTCCGTGCAGAACGCTCAGTGCCCCACCCTGTGCATCTAGCCCTCCTGGTCACAGCATGGAAACAAGGCCCAGTGCCCTGGCTGGCCCTGCCAGAGGGTCCCTCCAGCTCTTCCTCTACTGCCACCCTCAGCAGCCCGGTGATCTTGGCATGTCCGCCCCATCTCTGCCTTGTTCCTCCCTCCCTCCAATCCCAGCTATCACCCTCACCTTCTGCATTCAGCTGAACCTCCCATCCTGAGCGGGCCCAGCCTGGCTCGGGTCCCTCCTCACACACTGGGAGCGCCCTGTGCTGTCCCCTGTGTAATTGTTTCCTTAAGTCCCTGTCCATTCAAAGAAAATTCTGGGAGTCCGAGGTCTTGCGTCTCACACTCACCACTGGGTCCCATCCCTGTGCAGCCTCAGTCCCCATACTGAGGCCCGGAGTCTGCCAGGCACCCATGTGGCTTAGTGGAAAGTGAGGAAGGACTTGAACGGGGAGATCTCCTTCCTGGATGAGCTTCACCCCTAACCAGCTACGTGGCCTTGGGCAAGTCACTTCTTTCTGTTGTCATCTGTCAAATGTTTGTATTCATCATGCCTCTCACAAGTTACTGAGAAGGTCAAATGCAGTCACAGATATGCAATGCAATTTGCAAACCATAGGTGAGGACACCTGTGGGTGTCACATCTCCGTGGGACAAGCCTCCGCTTGTGTGTCGACCTTTCCTTCCAAGTGCCCTGTGCACCTGCCCCACCAAGGCTGGGCCTGCTCAGCCACACATCCCAGTGCCCTTGCGATGTTCTTTCCACTGCCCCAAACGTTTTCTCCTCCAAGTCTATTCCCTTCAATACAAATGAACCGACCCCCAGGTGAGCACCCAAATTTGTCCTTCATGCAGGAACGAGGTCTGGCTCCTGCCTGGGCAGGCAAAATCCAACACAGGCAGCCCGGAGCAGCAGCCTCGTAAATGAATGTGTGAACCCACACACACGGTACTGCCATCGCCACCCACCCACGCACCTGGTCCCTCCAAGGGCAGAGACGCGCCCTCTCCCCTGCCTCTTGCTTTGGGACCTGTGACAACATCAAAGCCTTGTGCAGAGGGGTGGCCAAGAGCTGTCCGAGGGCAGGCCCGCTGGGGAGAGGGGAGCCCTTTGGTTCTGACCACACCTCTCTGCTTGTGTTTTGCAGGTCCTCCAGTAAGTGCCCTGGATTATGCTCTCTGCTCCTGAAAGATAAGACATTTTGTTCTCTCTCTGTAGCCCTTTCATGAAAATAATACTTGGTTAGAGAGGTGTGTCCTTAAAAACAAGCACAACAGTCTGGATAGGGGCCATATCTCTTCAAATTTGAAGATGAGTGCAGGCACTGAATTCCGCAGGCTTGACCTGCCCCGGAAGCATTCTGGGAC
Source organism: Craseonycteris thonglongyai (assembly GCA_004027555.1). Taxonomy (NCBI): domain Eukaryota; kingdom Metazoa; phylum Chordata; class Mammalia; order Chiroptera; family Craseonycteridae; genus Craseonycteris; species Craseonycteris thonglongyai. Next base: position 50,038 of record PVKE010006601.1, on the reverse strand, counting down.
CTCTTCCCGGGAGAGTGGGCACAGCCCGGCTGCTCCTCGCTATCGGCCAGGGCCACAGGGCGCACAGGAATGCCAGCACCGCGCCCCATTCTCTGTTCTGCAGCAGGGGTTCTGCCGAAGCGCTTCTGCCTCACGTGCTTACACAGAGGGCTCTGGAGTGAGGCAGCTGTGCCAGGACGGGCTTGGTCTTAGTCACCAGATGCTTGTCTCCCCTCTTTGCCAAAATGTGTTTGTCTGGCTTGGGCAGCTGCTCTGAGAAAGGTGTGGGGGAGGGGCCGGCGCCCCAGGCTGCATTGAGCACGGGATCCCAGAACTCTGGTTCTTCTCCGAGAAACATGACAGGCCTGGCTTTGAGTCACTGTGGCAGCTTTTGCCCAATAAATTCCGGTGAATCGATTCAAGAAGCACATTGAAAAGAAAAAGAAACACATTGAAAGTCTGAACCTTCTAAAGGAATTCCTTTCGGATGAGCTGTTTTATTTTTGACTTGCATGTACCGTGATTCATGTCCCAATCAGCACCCTTAGGAATCTGGGCTTTTCGATGCCGATAGCACATTAAGCCAAAACGTGAGCCAGCAAGAATGTGTGGCTTTCTTGGCCACAAGCAGTTTGGGGCTGTTGAGTCGTTCCTGGCCGGTGTGCGGAGGTAGCCTGTGCGAACTCGCTGAAGTGCCTGATGCAGAGGGCGGTGGAGCAGGGCTCTTCTAACTTGGCTGCTGAACAATTAAGTGCGCCAAGCTAATGCAGAATTCTCAAGCTGCAACCTGAGGCAGACGCCTTCAAATGAGCGGCTGGCCAGGTGGTCAGGGCTCCAAGCACATGGGGGCAGAGAAGCTTCCAGTAGCAGTGAGCGTCCCCCTCCTGTCCGGCTCCCAAAGCTGTCTTCCTGGGTTCACCCCATCCCAGTAGCAGGAAGCCCTCGTGCTCCTCAGCACTTTAGGAGCATTTTCCCCGGGTGACTGTGACACCACCCTCGTGAGCCCCATGTCCCCACGTGGTCCTTGCCTCGTGCGCTGGCTGGCATGGGCAGACATGTGTAGGTGTGTGCCCTGGTGGCCCCTCCAGACTGGCCCAGTGAGATGAAAAAGGGGTGTTCTGTCCCCCAGATCTGTCAGCACCCTGAGCCCCCGCAAAGGCGCCGGTTCCCACCAGCAGCCTCTGCTACAGAACATGGTGGGGAGGGGGAGGTCTGGGGCCCCAACTGAGTACTAAGTGTTGCCATATGGTTTCCTGCAGAACGTCTGATTATTAATGACATATTAATTACCACAGGGGCAATCAGGACGAGATGGCTACCCGGTAATTTACCATTTATTTTTTGCTCTCTTTGCCCTTTTCTCTCAAGCCAATATTCTTCCTCTGAGCCTTTTATTTAACTGTCTGCGCTCCTCGCTCCACCCTGCTCTGCTCCTTGGGGGGCTCTGGTCTTTCTGTGGAGGGATTAGCATTAGCTCTGTGGAAAGGCAGGACCCACAAGTTGCAGGGCCAGGGCCTGACAGGAACTGTCCTCAGCGCCAGCTGCCCCTCAGGCAAAGCCAAGAGGCCTTGAGAAGCGGCTCCTTGGTGTCCTGAGTCCACCCAGCACTGCTCTTCCTGCCAGGGCCCAGCCCCTGACTGCCGGGCACCCTCCAGGCCTGCATGGTGTCCCCTTCCCAGGGCACAGGGAGCTCCCTGTCCCAGGCCCCCACAGTGTCACCACTCAAGAACAAGAGTCGGGCTGGCTCCAGTTCTGCCTTTGTGGTGTCATCACTTCTCAGATTTTTTACAATGAAACCTGAAACTTAGCTTATACTTGTAATCAAAGTCCTCAGACCAGGTTGGGTGAGGGCCACGTAAGAAGCAAGGTGAAGGATGGCTGTGTGCTTCCGGGTCCTATGCAGGAGTCCTGACACCTCAGAGCAGGGGACGAGCTGGTAGAAGGGGAGAGTGTCCGGACCATCCTGCTAGGGGACGTGTCTGTTCGATGATGCCACAGGCTAGGACAGGGAAGGAAATGTTGATTGATTCAGAGGCCTCTCTAATGGCCAGGCTAGCATTGGGGTGGGGAGCTGGGGGGTCCCCAGTCCTGCAGGAGCCACCTTCTGAGAGACTGTGGAGGGCAGACCTGAGGATTGGAGAAACCTGGGTGTGGATTCTAACACTGTGCCTTTTAGCTGGGTGACCTTGGGGAAGGTGCTTACCCTCTCTGTTCTGTAAAACGGGGTGATGAAGGCCTCCCTCACGGCATTGGAGATGGGATTAAATGAGATTGCGGAGGTAATGATTATACATAATGCATCCAACCAGGCTCTCCAGGACTCGGCGGAGACTTTGAGGCATTTATCTTGGGTCCAGAATGGTGCACACTGGGTTGGAATAGAGTTTGTGGTCTCTCAAGCAGTCAGGACAGCTCCCCCAGCAGCGGGCAGCCTGGCCGCTCAGACCAGAGACATCCTGCTCTGCATGAAGCAGAAGGAACCGTGAAAACCAGCCAGGCCCCAGCCCCGTCCTGTGGGAGCACTCTGGGGGCCAGGCCCCTCCACCAACACCAGCAGCTGTTTCTGACTAGAGAGGAGTCGGGCTCCCCATTCCTGCATGGCAGGCAGCTAGAGTCTTTTGCTGGAACATTTCAGCCTCATGTCTTGGGGACTATTACCTTTCCAGTCCCCGTTACCCTTGACTGTCGACACTCACATCCTGAGGGCCAAGAGTGGTGGTTGCTGAGTTAGTGTCTCCCCTCTCCCCCCATTGTCATCTCCTCTGAGCACACAGTGACCCAGGACTCCTTTCTCTCTAACATCAGAGGGACATTGGCTGATGGCAGAGAGGGGCAAGGTGGAGTGACTGGCAGGCTCTGTGATGCAGTTAGGCAGCTAGGGGGTGAATCTGGGAGTTGAAAGCCTTGACCTTCCTAAGTCTCCATTTTCTTCCCTGTGAAGAGGGGCGCTGGGGTTCAGGTGAAATGAGGTCACTCACGGAGCACCCAGACACTGTGGGTCATAGCAGACAGTGGCTGGGTCACAGGGCACCACAGGGCTGTTGGAAATCTAGCCTGAAGGGTTAGCATATGAGGTACTTGGCACCGAGCCTGGGCCAGAGAGGGGGCTGTGTAAATGTGGGCATGGAAGGCCAGGAACGGGACATGCATGAGTGTGTCCATCTGGTATGGACTTGGGAACTTCCTGGGAAGGAGGCAGGTTAGGGCCCAGCAAGCCTTCCCCACTGCCCTTTTGCAAGCAGCTCCGCGGTGACCTTGGCGTCTCTGGCTCCTCATCCCTGGGAAGCCCTGAGCAGGCTGGGGTCCCTTTTCCTGCAGTCACCCAGCCCCAGTTTGCAGGCACACCTCAGTTTTCACACCAATCTGGGCCTCTTCCCTGGCTACGGTCAGGGTGTTGATACCTCCAGCCTAGGAGCCAGTTGGCTCTCCCTGCTGTGGGCCTCATTCTGGCACCTCCTCTAGATCCATCCCTCCAATGAGGCCCACAGGTGGGGGTGACACCTGACCTGGCCTCCCCAGAGGGAGGGAAAGCAGGCCCATGTGGGCAGCAGGAGGGTGCAAGGGAGGGGCTCATGTGTTTTGAGCTGAGATCCAGATCTGTTGGCCTGGGGAGGGCTTGGCTCCAGCCTGGGCTCTGGTTACAGCTTCATGTGGTCACCTCAGAGGTTAGGGCGACTGTCAGGGCACAAGGGGCCTGGCTGGCTAAGAGGCACCTCGTGTGCTCAGTATCGCCCGGGCTTCCCGCCGGTCAGACCCAGGTTGGCCCCAGCTGAGCTATGCACACTGGGGCAGGCCGTGTGGCCTCTCAGAACCATGAGGATCGCACCCACAGAGCTGGAGGCCCAATGAGTAACACAGGCAGGGCCTGAGCACAGTGCACGCGGCAGCCCCTCAGTAATGTCCTCACCACAGAAAGCCTCGAGGGAGGAAAGGCAGGTTTGGGAAACCGTTCTGACTTTGAGAGGAAAATGATGTTGAGAATTGTCAGTTGTACAAAAAGGGTTTTCTTCTGCAGCTTAATAAACTTCAAACCCAGCCTCAGGGAGGATTTATTTTTTTAGTTTGTGCTAAAAACATGCCACTTCCTAACGGGCAAGAAAAGAGTCATAGGAGGATTGTGGTGGAGACTGTACCTGCTGCGTTTTCTGGATTAATCCAGGCTGGCCCCTTCCCTGAGTGACAGCAGCCAAAACCTGGTCCATATGTGGGTCCAAGAGGGGATGGGGGTGGGGGGGTGGGAAGCAGGAGCCACCTATGCCCCTGAGGCCAAGTGTGGACTGACCAGGGCCTGGGGTCATGTGCCCATAGCCATCTTACACAGAGGCCCGCCTGTCCTGTGGCTTCATTAATCGCTCTCTGTTGATGACAACAGAAGTGCATTTATTAAAAACCTTCCCAAAATAAAGAAAAGCACAAAAAAGGAAAAAGCAATCATCTATAACCCTACCACCCACAGATAAGTTCTCTCAATGTTTTAGTGTTTGTTCTAGAATTTTTTTAAGGTTTATTTTTGAGAGAATGTGAGAGAGAGAGACCCAGAGCAGTCTCCATAGTTATTCATCATTGGCTGTGACATGGTTTCATTCCACACAGGTGGATGTGGGGGCCACACAGGGTGGGAACAGAACCGGGGCCTCCTGCATGGGAGGCAAGAGCCTTCACCACTGAGCCACCCTGGCAGTTACCTGTGGCACCACAGTTCAGCACATGGTGTGCATGGGCCAGGGCCAGGAATCGAACCCTGGGCCTCAAGATTGGGAAGCAAGCGCTCAAGTGCTGAGCTATTCCGGCATCCCTGTTCTAGCATTTTTTTATGCACAGGTTTATTTCTATATTTTTTACTCTAAAATTGGGATGACAGTGGACATTTTTTGTAGCTTATTTTGTTTACTTAATGTATCTTGAGATTTTTCTGTATCACTAAGAATTCTTATAGAATGTAGTAGCTACATAGTATTTTATCACGCATAATTTATTTAACCAGGCTCCAAGTTATATTATTTGTATTGATAATTTTTCACCCTTGCATTTAATATCCTGCGAATAAATTTAGGCTTACTTCCATGATTATCTCCTTAGAATAAATGTCTAGAAGTTGAGGGATGTGGGATAACTCAGCAGGTTGAGCCCTTACCTCCCAATTGCAAGGTCCAGCGTTCAATTCCCAGCCCCAGCCCATGCAACCTCATATGCTGAACTGTGGTGCAACTAGTAACTGCAGGGATAACTTGGCAGTGAAGGTTCTTGCCTCCCATGAGGAAGGCCCCCAGTTCAGTTCCCATCCTGTGCAGCCCCAAATCCACCTGTGTGGAATGAAACTGTCACAACTAATGATGCACAACTATGGAGACTGCTCTGGGCCCTTCTCTCTCTCTCTCTCTCTCTCTCTCTCTCTCTCTCTCTCTCTCTCTCTCTCTCTCTCTCTCTCTCACACCTTCTCTCAAACAATAAAATAAATCTTTTTTTAAAAAAATGTCTGGAAGTTAAATTGCTGGACCAAAGGGTTTGCACATGTTTAGGTCTTTTGATGTGTATTGCCAAATTGTCCTCCAGGAGGCCATACTAATTTACATTCCCACCAACAGCGTTTGAATGCTGCATGTTTCCCCAAGCCCAGACCAACTGTAGATATTATCATACTTCTAAATCTATGCCAATACAATAAGTTTAAAAAATAGATGTGTGTGTGTGTATGTATGTATCTTGTTTTAATTTAGGGTGTATTTTCATTAGAAGTAGTCTTAGAAATTAAACTAATTTGGGAACGGTTTCTGTAATAGTCACTGCCATCTGGTGGTAGATTTTGGAATTGCAGGTATAGCCTTTAAAGAGGAAATCACAAGGTTTGAGAGCTTTCAGACCCCTGTTGGTCCAATGACAGCAGAGATCATGAGATTAGCAGCATAGGGGGAATTCTGAGCTCAGAACATTGTGATCCAAGGTGGTATCTACAGAGGAGCATTGGGTTCAGCACTCTTGCATTTTGGAGTAATAATCAGCATTTTGTGTTGACAAAGTGGTTTTGCAATCTCATAAACAGAAGGCTTAGCTCTATTGGGGAAATCTTTAAAGAACGGCATGCCCTGTGCTGGGTACTAGGGGCACAAAGATGAATCAGACCCAGTCTCAGTCTTCAGAGAGCTATTGGGGAAGGGGATCAGTATAGAGAGGGAGGAACTATAAGGGTCAGTGTGATTTTCCTGGAGGTTTCTTATACAACCCCTGTTTTCCTCTCCAAACTATGGCTCTGTCGAAGATGCAGAGACTTGTTTCCCATACAAGGCTCAATGCTGCATATACCTTAACCTTTGCACAGAAAACCCTCTCATTATTTATTTAAAACACCAAAATCCTCACTTTTCCTCTACTTTGGTATTTGATCTTTCTGATACCTCCTGTTGAACTTTAGTAACTTCCAAGTTTGTTTTACACCTTCAGAATGCAAGTTAAACATTTCTTGGAAAACGCAGTTTTGCTGACATCTTCCAGGGCTTAAGATTTCTCTGGATTTGTGGGAAGAGTGTTAGGTTGCAAGGCTAGAGGTGTATGGAGCTTATGGAACCCAGCACATGCCAGTGGTGCCGAGGTCCTGGGGTGAGGTCCTGCCACCCTCATCCATCAATGACTCTGTGGCAGATGCTTTTCCAAGTCTTTGGACCAGCACTGAGCAAGAGAGACAAGGCGTCTCCCTGCAGTGAGGAGGAAAGAAGCACTAAACAAGTAAACAAATAAGCCAAGACAGCTTCAAACAGTAACATGCACCAGAAAGAGAATAAAGCAGGGACTGGATGAGAATCCTGGCTGGGTGGATGAGTGAATTTAATTTGGATTGAACCATCAGAAGGTGTTCAGGGAAGATGACATTTGAGCTGAGACTTAAATGATGAAAAGGATGTAGCGATCTGGATGGGAAAGCAGGTGCACAGATACTGAGTTTGGGACAAGCTTCATGTGTTCAGCGTACACAAGAGGCCAGCGTGGCTGGAGTGACAAGCAATTGATGGGAAGATGGTAGAGGGAGAAGCAAGAGAGGTCTCTGGGGTTGCCTTGAGTAGAATCTTGGAGGCCATAGTGAGAAGTGGGAGACCAAGGAAACTGTTTATAGAAACCACTTGTCCCCAAAGACAGAGTGCCATGCCAAGGGCTTGGATACCCCATCCAGAGAGTCCAGAAGAAAGGACTGTCCCCTGCTGTCCCCCAAAGCCCTTCCATCATGCCAAGGAAGCAAGTGCATCCGTTGAGTGCTTGCTGGGTGCAGGTTCTCACGTGTCTCATTCTGGCAGGTTGATGGCATTGGCTCTACTTGGCAGATGAGGGAGCTGAGCTCAGAGGGTGTCAGGACTTAGCTGACGCACAAGCCCACCCACATGACAAAGCCCATTAGCACCTGGGCTGTGGTCTGTCCTCCATCACACCAGCCACCTGATCAGTAAGCAAGGCTGGGGCTCACGACTGCGTGCGCACTAGTGCAGGGTCCTTCCCGTCACCCCACCCAGAGAAACAGTGAGTGTTCTCCCTCCTCCTCCTGTTCTCCTCTGCCAGAAGCTCTCTCCCCATGCGCTGCTTTCCACCTCCCTCATCAAATTAAGACTCTTTCTTGATTTCCAAAATCATGGGGGAAAAAAGCAAGTCTGACTTAAAGAAAGAAGCCCGCTTCCCCACCCCAACTTCTGTCCTAGTCCTCATTCATACGTCTGTGTCATGGCCAGTATTAGAAATCAGGGAGAAACACGTCCTCCTCATGAGGAAATGCCCCGATCCGTTGCCCTGGCTGGGCCCTGGCCTATCAAGGAGCAGCTGAGTGGAGCGGACCGGGCCAGAGGACCACAGTCATGACAGAGGCCCCGCTCCTGCCCTCAGGCAGGTACTTAGCCTTTCCGGGCTTCTGTGTCCACATCTGCAAAGTGCAAGGCCTGGCCTGGATGAAGACAGCAGGAACCAGATCTGTGCAGCATTTCAGTTTCAAAGCACATCTCATCCCTGGGCATTACGATTTGTGTCCATTTTGTAGATGGAAAAACTGAGGCTTAGAGTGGCCATGCCACTTTCCCAGACCTCACAGTGGTGAACAGTGGGCCTGGTTTCCCTCTGCAGACCCCCAGGGCCCAGACTGTGGTCTGTCCTACCACACTGACTGCTGGCATGCCCTTGATTCTCCTGCCTGCAGGTGGCACCAACTCCTAGGGTCTGGGTTACCTGGGCACATCCGTGAGTCACTGTCATCTCATCTTCCACCCCTCCCCCAAACTAGAGCTGCACGTCTCTGTCTAACTATCACTTCAGGCCCTGGGACACACATGTCCCAGCAAGTGCTTGTAGGTCCCCAGTGATCTGGGCTCTGAGCTATTTCATTAAGTGGCTTTGTGGGCCCTGCTACCTCTGTTGAGATTCTGATCACAGATAAAGACCTGTCACCCACCCACCCTGACCATTGTCCCCCAGTCAAGCAAGAGACCTGCCCATACAGAGAGCTTTGCCGTGCAGTAGGGAAGGGCTGTAATGTGCAAGACAGGGCTTCTCCCCTGGAAGAAGGCGTGGATAACTCTGCCTGAGAGCAGAAGAGGGTCATCTGAGGTGTGTCCTGAAGTATGAGTAGGAGTTCAGCAGGAGAAGGTGGCAAGCATTCCGTGCAGCACAAACACAGGCACTGTGAACGCGGCAGGGAGTGTGATGTGGCCCCATGTACCCAGGGATGGTGACTCAGAGAGCAGGCAGGGAGAGGCAAGAAGGTGATGCTGAGTGAAGTGTCCCTCACCCACCCAACAGAAGTGTTAGGAGGCCAGGGAAGCCCCTCGGTGACATGGACAGATGTGTGTATTGAAAAATGCCTCCCTGCTCTAGGGCAGAGATCAGAGGAAGGAGTCCAGGCAGGAGGCGGGTGCAATAATCCTCAGCTAAAGCCTGAATTAAAAATGTCCTGGTGAGGACAGAGGTAAGGGGCCAGCCTGGGAGATGAGAGCTGGCAGGAGCTGCAGGCCGGCTCAGGCAAGTAAGGGACTGGGGACAGCACTTCTCACACCCGGCAGCCCCAGCCCCCTAAGTACCGCGCCCAGCACCCATCTGGCCACATGCACGGGAGTTCTGGGGGGCGGGGGAAGTAGGAGCTGCAGAGCATCTCCAGAAGCAGTAATGGGAACCCCAACAGCATAGGCCCTGGGGATGGCAGAAGCTCCAAGCTGAAATGTGGGCCACAAGGCAGGGCCTCAGCCTGGGACCAATTTCAAAGTAAATGACTCCATTGGATTGTTTGGAATTAATCAAGTGAACAAAGACAGACCACAGAGCAGCACACATTCATTCAGATGCTTTCTTGCACTCTCGTTGTTCAAAATCAGCTTTGATTGTAAAAATGTAATTAGTTCAATGATTCATCTGTAATATCCCAAATTCATCTGTTTTTAGATTCTGACATCCTACATCTCATTTTAATCTGACCCCCGCAATGCTGCTCCCTAGCTCGGCAGATGCCCGAACAGGATGCAAGCAGATTTCCCGAAGTGAAAGCGCCCCCAGATCAGAACCTCAGGGAGACAAAGCCAGGCCCCGAGAAAGGGCCACCACGCTGGCCTTTCCTCCCCAGTGCCCGTCACCAGCCCAGGGCAGGTGCTCCTTGACTGACTCAGACCCCTTGCCTTGGGCCCTCACTGTGTCCCCAGGGTCCCCTCAGGTGTCATGTGTGGGACAACTGAAGGCCAAGAGGCCTGTGTTGCTGCTTCTGCTCTCAGTCTGCAGAGGCCTCCCTCACCCTCTCCAGCGTTCGCATCCTCCGGGCAGAGGGCAGGGCTCCCCCAGGCCTGGGTTTCAGCCTCCCAGTTGCCTCACCCCCAAGTCCGGCTCTGGGAGGAGCAGGGTCAGCCTGTGAGGCTGGCAGAGGTGTGCCCTGCCCTTTGTGGGCATGCCTGTGACACCTAGCAGAGTGGGGGCTGCCTGAACCGCTTCCCGCTTCCCCGGGCAGCAAAGTTCCCTCACCCCACTGCATGGGAGAGGGCACATAGACCCGCGCCAGGTCACTGCAGCAAACTCAGGTTTTTAAGTAAATAGATTTGCAAGAAAGCAGGTATTTGGGTATGAAGCTGGTTTACCCAGCGTCTCCTCAGATCAAGGACTGGACCCCGGTTCTGTCCATGTGGTGGAGACAGAATGGGCTTTGGAGCTCTGTAAACTGCTTGACCTAACCCCTCTTCAAGGTTGGGAGACCGCTCACTAGTGCTGGGAACACAGGCTGGATTCAGTGAGTGCCATTTCCTGCCACTGTGACTGTCACTGACCCCAGCAGGGGGTGCCCTGCCGACTGAAGGAGCCATTCTGGTCAGTGTCCCCAATGCCCAGCGTCCCCAGTGCCCAGTATCCCCAATGCCCAGCTTCCCCAGTGCCCAGCGTCAAACATGCCCAGTGTCCCCAGTGCCCAGCGTCCCCCATGCCCAGCTTTCCCAATGCCCAGTGTCCCCAGTGCCCAGCGTCCTGGCTGCACCACCCCCCACCCCCCAGCTCTGGCCTGAGGGCAGGAGCCCAAGGGTGCCCAGGGTGTCCTTGGGCAGGTCAAGAGCGCCCTCTGGTGCTCCACGGCCGGGCACTGGAGCCAGAGGGGAACTGCACATTCACTCAGGGGCATCCACTTGACGGTTCGTTCAACAGATTCTTATTGTGGTCTCACTATGTATGAGGGACGTGAGTGTTTGGGACACGATCACTAGAAATATATCCAGGGGCTCCACCCTGGTGGAGGCTGTGGTTGAATGAGACAGAATCAAAATCCATGTAACCCAACCTCACTATGCACAGTGGTCAGGGACGGGAAGGGATAGGTTGCTGCCAACACCTATAGCCCAGGCCCAGCCCACTGGGGGTCAGGGGAAGAAGGGAGGAGTGAGCCAAGGTCAGAAGGCGGGGGAGATACTGACCAGTGGGGAGCTGACGGGGGAACGTCCAGACAGGGAGCAGAGGGACGGTGCACCCAAGTCAGGCCAGGCTGGGGAGGAAATGGGGAGGGGGGGGACGTGACAGGCTGGTGGCCCTGGAACACCCAGCCTCACTGAGCCAGTGGCTGCCTCCCCAGGAGTCACGGGGGGAGGAAATTTGCAGCATCCAACCTGGGAAGGGCCAGACTTAAAAATGTTGCAAACCCACCAGGCTGCCCAGAAAGTAGTTCGCCAGTCCCTGCAGGTGTACAAGTCAGGGCCACACACCCACCTGCCAGGAAGGGTGTCTAAAGAGAGACCGGCCCCAGTGGACCATCTCCCATGCGAGGTGCGGGGTCATTCCACCAACGGGGCCTCCCTTTTGGGGGCTGCTCAGACCCACACTCAGTGGGTCCACATGGCCTAGGTTGGGGATATGGGGAGGGGTCCCTTCAGAGACTCACGGACATTCCTCAGAGCTGGGCCTGTGGTGGGCACTGGAGCCTCGGGGACAGCTACTCTGGGGGAGGCAGTGACAGGAAGACAGGATCTATAACAGAAGCAGTGGTGGGGGGAGGGCTTCTTGGAGATGACATGGGAGTCTTGAAGGGCCTTGTAGGAGGCAGCGGAGGGGGCTTTGACTGCCAGGCCAGGGGGTGCTGTGGCCCTGCACCAGGCTGGAGGAGAGGGGTGCCAGAGGGGGCGATGAGGCAGAGCATGATGCAGGCCATGCCTGGCCTCTCCAAGCCTCAGTTTCCTCCTCTGTGAAATGGGGGCACTACTGGTACCTGTCTGACAAGGCTATGCTCTGAGCTGGCAACATCCCAATGAGAAGGCAAGGGTGTGTGTCTTTTAGCTCCACCCCACTTCCTGGACTCTCACCCTGGAACTGGCCCAGCGCACTAGAGTCACACTCCCTCAACCCACTAGGTACCACGCTCTGGGCTGGCAGCTGTCACCTGTGGGAAGCCACTCTGTCCACACCACACCCCTTTCCAGAGGAAGCAGGCTCCAGGGATGCTCACCGTGAGGCCTGCAGGGTGGGGGTACAGCAACCAGGCTGTCCCTCATCTGTGTGGCCGCAGAGGCAGGGAGGCTGTGGAGGCTGGTCCAGGAGAGAGGCCAAGACCAGGGCAGGGGAGGTGGGGGAGGCACTGGAGAGGAGAGCGCAGTTTGGAGGGATGGTTCAGAGCTATAACCACAGGCTCATGAGCTCGTTGGTGCCTCACAGAAGCCAGCCAGGGGAGGAAATAGGTGAGGCTGGCCAGGTGCGGGAGAGCACAGGGACAGAGCCCCGGGGGCACGGGCTGAACTGGGGGCCATGCGCCTCGTCCACAGTTCAGCCCATGCAGGTCAATCATTACATCTGCCAATACTTCAAGAGAGGCTGGAAATCCAAATTTTCCGTGAAATCTTTGCATCCTTAAAGGTTTCAATCAATTCTTGCCAGTGGATGGCAACTGTGCTATCTGTGGAAACAAAGGACCCCCTCACAGCCCAGAGCGTGGCTTTCAGAGAGGTGAGACCGTCAAGCCTTAGGAAGAGCGATGGCCCCACCGACTAGGCCTGGGGCAGGACAGAGCGGGCATGTGGCCTGGGCATTGGGGCCCCTGTGGAGCACCCGCAGCCTCAGCATGTGCTGCAAGCTGTCCTGGCCACCCTGTCCCCTGGTGTCCCAGTCACCCCTTCTGAGCCGTGCTGTCCCAGGCAGTCAGCCTCCCTGTCTCCATCATCTCGTTCAAGCCACACTGGAACTGCCACCCTTCTGGCCAGCTGCTGCTCCATCCTGCCAGATCTTCACCCAGCAGAGGCTGCCCCAAGGGTGCCCGACCTGTCTGCCACGCAGTGCGTCCCCCCAGACCAGCCCATGTGCCTGAGCTGCAGACAGTGGCCCGGGGGCAGCGCAGGCGGACATGGCCTGACTCACCGGCCCATCCTCCACCCTCCCACAGCCAGTGGGAGTCAGGCCCATTACCCGCTCCACCCCACCCAGGAACAGTTTTAACTAATACCTGACAGGGTAATTATGCAACAGGCAAATGTGTAATTTAGGCAGGTATTTGGGGATCGGTTCAAAGGCACAGCACCACCTCTTCTAGCCATGATGTATAGTGTGGACATAGGTGTAATTGCTTCCAGCGCACGCAGCATCGTCACTGAGCGGGCTCTCTCCCCAAAATAGAAGCCAGCTGGCTTCCTGGCCTCACAGAATTGTAGAGCTGAAAGAACCTGGCGATTTTCTAGGCCAAGCGCTTCACACTCAGATGCCGCTACAGAGCTGGGAGGTCACCTGGAAGGCGCAGCAGGCCAGGTGTGAGGCAGTCGGGAGGGGCAGAACCTGGGGCTCTGGGGTGGTGCCCTGCTAAGGGAGCACTTAGCCCAGCAGGTATTACCAGGCATGGGCGCCCCAGGGCGCAAGATCTTCCAAGTTTCCGAGAAAGGTCCAAACTCCGGATGTTTATGTGAAACGTTACAATTTGTAAATGTTGCGACTGTTTGGGTTAGTTGTGTTGTTTTGTTTTGTTTTGTTTTGTTTTGTTTTGTTTTGTTTTAACTGCATGGACCAAACTAAAGCCAGCCCCAGGCCCAGCCCTCCACCATGTAGACACGGACAAGGAGGGTGGCCGCACGTGAGGCCAAGGAGCAAAGGAAGGGCAGGTCCCTGGCCTCAGCAGCCTCCTAGAACCCCACCCAGCCACCGCCCATGTGCTGTGAGTTGGGATGCAATGAGTGACTGCACAGCCCACTCTAATAGTGCCCTGGACCCCAGGAAGGGGTTCCCTGGCAGGAACTGTGTGCCCGGCTGTGCACTGGGTCACCAGATGCAGCCGGGCTGGACCTAAGAAGAGAGGGTCTTTTCTCCCCTTCCCTGAGGGCAGAATTCAAGTCTGGGCCATTGCTACACCTGGACTGCCTTGCTGTGGCCCGCGTGTGTGCACACAGCCTGACCTGAGAAATCAGTACCACATGGCGCGGGCCTGCCCGCGGGCTGCCCACCCACCCCTTCCCCACTGGACAGCCCTAATGAGGGAGCCTTCACACAGGAATGTGCAGTCCCCTCCTGAGACCCCAACAGCCTTGTAATTTGATGAATTGTCAACATCTGGGCCGTAATTACTGAGTCCTGGACTGATAATCCCAGTAAGCTCCCTCATCCAGGGGCCCTGTCCCGGCGCATTTTGAGGGCTCTGCTCCCTGACAGGAGCCATCAGCATTAATTACAACCAGAAAGCAAGACAGTCACCCAGCTCCATGGTCTGAGCGGTTACGGCTGTCTGCCTCTAAACGCGGCCAGCTCGCTGACCTCCTTCATCAGCAGACGCTGTGGCTGGCGGATCCGGAGGCCTGAGCCGCCCGTGTGGGGGCTCAGTCGGTGTAGCCCCTGCTGCAGACCCCTCCCCTGTCACCAGGCTTTTACCTAAGTAGGCTGACCACACATCCTGTTTTAAACGGGACAGAAAATGATACTGTCCTGTTCCAAACGGTACGTCAGCCCAGCCTCACTGGGCTAAAGTCAAGGTGTCGTAGGCTGACCAGACCTCCTGTTTAAAACAGGACAGTACTGCTGTTTTCTGTCCTGTTTCACATGGTACGTCTGGTCAGCCTACTCCTGAGGGACACTGAGAAGCTCCAGCAATGGAACAGCACACCCTACGCCTCAAATTTATTTCACCAAGAAACCTCCCTTCTTTCGCCACCTCGTTAATTTTCCTCAGAAGATGGCTCTGAGGAGCACTGCTCGGAAACCCTCCAGATGTGAGGGAGGAAGAGAGCTGACCCAGGAGGGCGCAGCCCGGCATCCGCCACCAGCCACTCACAGGGTCACACTAGCACTGCCCCCAGGGCCAGTGCAGACCCCAGTGCAGTGTCAGCTTGCCTGTAGGGTCTTGTGTCTCAGACTGGTCTCAGAGGAGGACACAGAGGAGACTGACTGGGACCCATGAAATGTGCCATCTGAGAGGAGACGGGCATGACCGTCTTACAGATGAGCAAACTGAGGCTCCAGGCTACTCGGGTCCCTGAGCGAGGCCGGGGCTGCGTGGGCCCTGGGCCTCTGCCGCCTGGCCTGCTTCTCATGTACCGCCCAGGGCCTTGTTTGCTCTCCCATCCTGAAACATCCTGCGGCTCAGCTGATCTTCGGGAAAGAGTGATTTAAAGCAGAAGCAGGCTTGTAAACAGCTGTGAGGTTTGGGCGTTGAAAACCTCTGGTGAATTCCCCCGCTTTGATCAGGCAGGGGAGGGAGCCAGGCACAGCGCTGTGGCATCTGACCCTGAGGATCACCCCTTCCATGGAAGCTGAAGCTCAGGGGGGCTCTGACCTCAGGCGAGGCCCAGGCCTTGCCCTCACTCTACAGGTGGCCCCAAGTGCCTTTCCTTCCTGCTGCTCTTGTGAGAGGCACAGGGAGAGAAGCAGAGGGCAGCTGGTGGTGGGCACCCCATGGCCTGGGGCAAGGGAGGGCTGCCGTGTGGCATAGAACCCCCACTACCAAGGGCAGCGTCCACCCAGGCTAAGGTGCTGCCCCTGCACATGCCCGGCTTCCCAGAGCGGCTCTGTTCTGCTCAGAGCCAACTTGTCATCCGCTGGGACACTCAGCCTAGACCCTGCCCCACCCTAGTCCAGCCTGACCCCCATGTTTGTCCTTGGCCTCTTCAGACCAGCCCTGGCCCTTCCCTCCGGTGCTTCTCCTCTCAGAGCACCCAGGGCCAGGCACGGGCCTCCCCCCAGACATAAAAAGCCTGCTTCATAGGTGGCCCTCACCGCGCTCAGCTGCACTGCTAAGGCTCAGCCAGGCCCTGAGATGAGGGTCCCATGAGGCTGGGAACGCTGTCCTCCCTGAGACCATGAGCAGGATAATGGCTCAGACAAAGCTTGCAAAGGAGACCTGTTTCACAGGGTGTAACCCAGTGTTTTTCAAACTTGACCATTGAATCCCCTTCCCTAGGCCAGCTTGTTAACAACACTGCATGGCAGTGATCCATATGGGACACCAGTTTGGGAAAGGCAGCACGCGGGGTCACTGTGGGCCAGGCCCAGGACAAGAGGGATCAGAACCAGGCCATCAGGCTGGCAGGTCTTTCTGACTCCAGAGGCAAGCTGTCTCCTTCTACGCCATGCTTCCCTGAGTCCCCTCCTCAGTGACTCCCAACAGCCTCTCACGGGTCAGCTGTTTCTCCAGACAGAGAAGTGGGGGCCTGGGCACAGCTTTCTTGCCCAGGTATCCTCAGAGATGAACCCAGAGCCACTTCCATAGAAGAGGCCACCGCTGTGGGTGGGCCCTGTCCCCAAGGCCAGCCACACCCTCTACTCCATAAATATTTGCAAGGGATTTCTGTGTTTGCCGTGGGAATCTGCGACATCCAATCCACCCACGTGGAGCTCCAACCTCGAGCTCCCAGGGAGTTGGAGCTGACTTCCCCTCAGCCCTGTGGTGTGTGTTTCCAGGGGCACTGCTCCTGCTGCACTCTGCCTTATTCAGGAACTTCATTCGCTTTGTAAAACGCCAAGTCCTGGCAGCCAAGAGCTCTGTGATCTCAAATACAGGCAGAGCCCTAACCTTAGTAGGCTTCTCACACACCAGAGAGTGGCCTTGGGGACCAAGTCTGCACCGTCAGTGAGTGACCTAGCAGGGACACTCTCAGAGTTGGCAGAGGCCCAAGGTCACTCTCAGGAAGGCACAGCGAGGTCTGGCCATCAGAATGTCTCCAGAGACAGCTGGTGGCATGGAGGTGCCCCATTCTGGGGTTGAAGCCAAGGCAACATGCCAGGCTCCTTCTGAGCAGAGACTTCTAGAAAAGCAAGACACCTGAAGCCCTGTGTGCTTCATATCAAGGAAGCAGACATGCCAGACCTGGCCTGAGGACCCAGCAGCCGACCAGAGGTTGCCGCAGCCATGCAGGGGCAGAGCCAGGACACATGCTCGGTGCCTGGCCGGGGCTGGGGGCTTGGGCTCCAGACCAGGAAGTCTAAACATCGTCCTTCAGGAGTGAGGCTCTGCAGAGGGGCTCAAGCAGGAGATTTGCATTCTAGAAAGTTCCCCAGGGCAGTGTGAGGGAGCGACTACAACTGTTGGTCAGGGAAGGGGCATGAGGATGATGCCCAGAGTTTCACACGTGTGGTAGACCTTCCTGGAAACCAGAGTGAGGAGAGTTGGCTATAATGTGCCTCATATGGCCCAGGACTGCATTCCCCTGGGACCTGAAGGCAGGTGGACCCACGGGTGAATACTGGTCAGCCCAGGCAGGGGCTCTGCAGGGGTTCCTGTAGGCACAGCTGCTTCCTGACGGGTCACACAGACTCTGGTGACAGTGCTGCCACCTGGCGAGGAGCTAGGAGGACAGAGGCGGTGTGCGTGTCCTGTCGCCTCCTACACCTTGTCCACATTTCGCTCAGTGCATGTAACACCTTCCCAGGAGGCTCCACACACAGGTCAGCAAGGCGGGCGGCAGCGCCCTATTATAGGTAATGAGGTTGGCATTGTTACAGTCCCCAGCTGGCATGTGGGAAAGCCAGGATTGGACCCCAGGTGCGTCTGAATCCAGAGCCTGACCCTCGTGTCTGCAAGGGGTCGGCCACAGGGCTCGCCTCTGAAAGGCTGCGGACCCAGTTCTGTGGCAGATGGGCTGGGTTGATGCTACCTCGCCCTGGGGACACTCCCGGAAGAGGGGCCATTTGAGCTGGGCCCTGAAGCATAAGTAGGAGTCTCCAGGTGGAGGCAGTGGAGGGCAGACAGGAGAGCACTGCTTGGGTCCAAGAAACAGCCTGATACCTGACAGTGCGCGCAGCCTTAGGGGGCACCAGGTGTACCCGTGAGACCACTGCAGCAGCTCTTGGCAGGAGCCCGTGGGGACGGCAGGGTTTCGGGGGAAACTGGAGTGAAGCTAGGGCAGGAACAGCCCTGCTGGGGAGAATGGGTGATGAGGATCCTGAGGCTCAGAGAGGTTGACTGGCTCTCCCAGGGCCACACAGCAAATGTGTCCATCTGACCCAGCACTCTCGTTCTGAGAGAGGGTCCAGACAGCCCTGCCCAGGAGGCTCTGCTCAGTGGGGGAGACAAATGCCCCAGGAATCCTGGAAGAAGGGCAAGGCCTGTGAGGTTCTGTCTCCTAGGTCTCCCAGGACAGCCATCTGTCTCCCCCACCATCTTGTGCTGCAGGAGCTGGAACACTACATAGATAGTAAGGCTGATTTCAGCACTTGAGCAATCCACGGGCTCAGCCTCTTCATCTGCGAGACGGGCCCTGGGGCCTGCCTTCCAGGGCTGCGTGAAGGCAGGCGCCGTGAGGGGTATGGCAGGGCTGGGCCGAGTCCAAAGTGAGAGATGTGCCCTGGGGAGCCACCCCCTCTGTGGTCCCCCTCCTCCCTCAGACCCAGCCCTGCTCTGTGTCCTAGACTTTATCCTGGTCACCAGTTCTTGTCCCCAGCTACTGCCAGTGACTAGCTGTGAAGCCCCTCAGCACATGAATAGGAAAGAGCTTTATTTAGTTCTAAGCTGCACCTTAGTCTCTTGTTTATTTTGGGCTGCATTCTGGCTTTCTAAATCCATGCAGATTTATAGAGGGGCACCATTTGCACTGCATTTGGGCTCAGTTCAGTGGGACACACAGCGCACCCAGGGTCTGGGCAGAGTCTGTGGAGGCAGCCACACTGGACAAGGTGGCTGGGGCTGCTGGGCAGGCGAGGTGCAGTGGGCAGTGGGATGGAGCGAGGAAGGTTTGGACAGCACCACACAGGGCAGACTAGAGGTGGGGGTGCAGGGAGGTGGCTGCACACCAGGCGAGGTCACTGCAAGTGCTTGAGTGCAAAGAGGACACAGAATTGACATGGCGTCCAGCTTCAGCCCCGGCCGGTTACTAGCTACGTGGCCTTAGGCAAAGCATCCTCCTTGCTGGGCCTCAGTTTTCTGCTCTGTAAGCCGGGGGTGGTAACACCCCCTTACAGGGCTGCTGTGGTGATTAAGACCAAGTGTGGGAGCACAGAGAGCCCCCATAAGAGAGTCCTGTGTGTGCCATGGCAGCTGGAAGGTCCAGGGTGGAGACGCCCCGGGGATGTGGCCTTGCAGGGTTAGGTGAGGGTGGAGGAGGGTGGGGCCCAATTTTATCAGATTGCGGAAGAGGGGAGGCAAGTGAGTCCACGCACCAGGACAGCCAGGAGCCCCAAGAGGCCAGCCAGCTAGGCGACTCCTGGTGAGCCTGAGATGAGGCTGAGGACCCCTAAGACTTTGGAATGGGCCACCCCCCTTCTCCTGGGACCCCGGTTGCCCCCAGGCCGCCACCCCCACAGTGAGGCTGGTGGCCGGAAGTGCTTAAGCAACCCATAGTCAGACCTGCCCTGGCTTCCTGCCTGGAGCGCGGCCCCGGGGTGGCCACTCTCACCACAGCCTCCACTCAGGGCACCCGGAAGCGAGCCAGGAAAGCTGGTCACTTACCCCTGACCCAGCAGGCGAGGTCACTAGCTCTCAGGCTGTGCCCGGATCCCAGGAAGTTGGCGACCCGCTCTGCCGGGGCCAGGAAACGTCCCCCCAGAGACTCGTCACTCTACAGGTTCAGGAGGCACGTGGGGCGTGGCAGGCAGAGGGGGCAGCGCAGCGATGCCATGAAGGTGGGAAAGAAGGCACAGAGCGTGGGGAGACCAAAGGGCAGAGGCTGGCCCTGGCCACTGAGCAGCCCGCTGTGGGGCCAGGGACTGCAGCCACAGCAGTGGGGACACGGGGGTGACAGGGCAAACCAGCGCGGCTGTGAGACCCCGAGGCGGGGGCTCATGCTAAGGCGGAGCCTCCCCTGTGCTCACTAGCTCCACACGAGCGCCCCACTCCCTGCCTCTGCTGGGCTGTTCTCTGTGCCCAGTGCCCCACACGTATGCACACACATGCTCACACACTTGCTATGTGCAAGTCCCCAAGTGTTATTTTCTCAAGGCAGCACTCCCCAATCTTTTCCAGTCACCCCAAAGCCAGCCATGCCCTCTTTCTGCTTGGAACACGCAGACTCCTTTGCCTGCCCCGCCCCTCACTCTCCACACTGTATTGTGCACATTGGCACGTGCACAAGGAAGTCACCCTTCCTTGGTTTGACTCAGGGCACACTGATCAGCACATCCTCCATGCCCAGCCTCCTCCGAGCACTGGGGACATGGATGGGCATCAGACCCTTTTCCTGGATCTACTGGAGGACTTGTGTAGACCACATGTTGACATTCCATGTACCTTGTGGAACAGTTAGAGTATGTGCTGGGCACAGAGTCAGTCAACCTGACTCTGGGAAGTGGAGAAGCCTGGAGGGCTTCATGGAAGAGGAGGTAACTGAGCTGAAGATGATGCAGAGGCAAGTAGTGTGTACAAAGGCTTTGGAGAGCGAAGCTGCCTAGATTACAGTGGTCGGCAAACTGCGGCTCGCGAGCCACATGTGGCTCTTTGACTCCTTGGCTGCAAGGAGTCAAAGAGCCGCATGTGGCTCGCGAGCCGCAGTTTGCCGACCACTGGCCTAGAACATCTGCTGGGGTCAAGAGGGAGGTGTGGGGGTGGGGGGTGGAGGAAGGAGGACAGAGGTCTGCAGAAGGCAGAAGGGCTGGGTCTGTGACACTAGCCCTCCCCCCGCTGGATTCCTCTACACCCCTTCGGAGGTGGAATTCAGTGAGGCTTTGTTAGGTGGGTAGACGGGGCCTGGTGGGGCCACTGTACAGTGGTCACAGTCCCCCTGCACACAGCACAGGGCCCCTGAGAGGCGCCAGCTCTCAGGACTACCCTGGTGTTTCTCGGCCTCCCCCAGCCTTGATTTTTACCTGCAAAGGCCACAGCAACGCAGTGGATTGAAAGAGCCTTCAGGACTCTTCCGGTCCTGTCTCAGTCCGTGTGGGCTGCTGTGACTAAGCACCACACACTGAGTGGCTTATAAACAACAGAAATGTATTTCTCACAGGTCCAGAGGCTGGAGGTTTGAGATCAGGGTGCCGGCAAGGTCGCCTTCTGGTGACGACCCTCTTCCAGGTGGCAGCTGGCCAACTTCCTGCTGTGTCCCCACAGGGCTGAGGGGAGCTGCCTGGGGTCCCTTTATAAGGGCACTAGTCCCATCCACGAGGGCCCTACCCACCTGTCCTCATCACCTTCCAAAGGCCCCGCTCCTAACGCCATCGCCCTGGGGGTTAGGACTCAACATGAGAATAGCTGGTGGAAGAGGGGAAGGCAGGGACATAAGCATTCAGTCCATAACAAATTACAAGTGACAGAAACTCAATTCAGGCTGGCTAAAGGGCTAGAATGTACTTGCAGACAGACAGTGCAGGGTGGTCTCAGCTTCAGGCCCTTCGTCCTGTCTCTGTCTCTCAGCTCAGCTGGTAACCTGTTACCTAGTTGTCAAGCCACATGGTGCCCCAGGAGCCCCAGGCTTAGCCTCACCGGGAAAAAAGTATACCCTCGTTTCCTGAAAGTGCCACCATGACACTGGTTCGGGAACCAATGACCCCAGCCAGGGGACTGTGGAGACGCATCCACGCCTATGGGTGGCAATGGGAGTGGTTTTGGAGAAGAAATGGGGCTCTGTTGTAGGAGGAGGGAATCTGGGCAGCAAGTTACACAGAGACGTTCCCACCCTAAATCTGCATGAAATGTCCCCAGGCCATGGGCTCAGGACAGACTTTGGTTTCTTGTCGCTCAATAGTGCCTCTGGGTCTTAACACACAGGAAATGCCTTTGCCGTGTGTAATCTCTGCTCTCTCTCTCTCCCTCTCCTCTCCCTCTGTCTCCCTCTCTCACTCTCATTTTCCAGGGACCACTGGGTCTGGATGGCAAGCCTGTAAGTGATGACAGGGCACTTCCAGGAGGTGCTGGGGTGGGGCTGCCACTGTGGGGTTGGGAGTGGCCATGGGCACCAGAGGGAAGGGGGCACTGAAAACCTGGCTCAGCTCAGAGAAGCCATTTGGGCATCAGACTTGAGTTCAAATCCAGCTCCACAACCTACTGACTGCAATCTTGGGGAGGCCTCTTCACCCCCCACCCCCCAAGCCTGAGGCTTCTAATCAATCACATTAACCCTCCTACAAAGATGCTGGGGATGTGGAGAACTGGGGACAGCCCTGTCCCTAGTATCTAGTCAGCCCTCAAAATACACAAGCCCCTTCCCGCAGGCCGTAGACACAGAGCATGCCCCCAGACAGTCTCAGTACTTCAGTGGTGGGCATCAGCCTGGGGAGTTCTCAGCACCTTGGCCAGGAGCCTGTGGTTCCACAGGCATCCCCAGCAGAATGAATAAGATGCATAGGGAGGTAGCATGATTAGACAAATAACCGTGGATGGACAGACGGACGGACAGACTGACAGATGATGGATGGATGATGGATGGATGGATGGATGGATGAAAGGAAGGGGAGTAAAAAGGAAAGATGGGTGAGTGGATAGATGAACAGATGGATGATGAATGGGTACGTGGATGGAAGGAAGGAAAGGTGGACTGATGTATGGAAAGAAGGAAGGAAAGAATGGAGGAAGGAAGGGAGGGAGGAATGGCTAGCTGACCAGTGAGATGAATAGATCAATGGTTAGATAGATGGATGGACCAATGGATTGATGAATGTTTGGACAGATGGATGGATAGATAGACAAATGAATTTATGAACAGATAGATGGGCAGATGAATGAAGGAAGAATGGGTAGAAGGACAGTCAAATGAGGTAATGACTCAATAATTGTACAAATAGTTGAATGCATTGAAAAGTCAGCTAGTGAGTGGGTAAATGCATGATGGTTGAGCAGGTAAGTGAGTGAGGAAATTAACAGACTAACAAATGACTGAAGAGTTGAACGATGGAGTGTGCATTATTAACCCATTTCCCATTTGCCCCGAGAACACACCAGCAGCAGTGTTTGCGTCTGCAGAGTCTAGCATGAGATAACTTGCAGATTACACTATCATACCCCCTAAATTTACCATGAAATATCTCACTTTTATTATTATTTTTGCATCACTCTAGTATATGGACAGTCTTTGGAAACAAATGACATTATTCTATTTGTAGCATTCCATTTTTAGTGGTGGTATTTCCATTTAGAAAATTAATAATTCTCAATCACTGAAAATATGTCAAATCCCAGAAAATGTAGCATTCCTCTGCGTGAAAAAAATTATTAAATACTGATCATCATATACATTTCCATTACATTAGCATTAGAGACAAGTTTTGTTTAGAAATAACTCCAAGAACAGTTTTTACATTTTATTTTCACATTGGAAACCGGTCAGATTTGCTTCAACCTGAAAGAGCATGTTTATGTAAAATTAAATGAACGCAGCAGCGAGCTGCACTTTTTTTTCTAAATGGGAAATGAGTTAAAGAATGGAGAAATGAGTTGTTGAATGAATGATGAGCAAATCCATTGCTGGCTGAAGGGATGGTGGCTGGTTCGAGGAGGGACGGAGGCCAGTGTGCCGGCCATGGGCTGGCCCCCACCCCAGGGACTCTGAGCCCCAGAGTACGGCCTTGTGGCCTGACCTTCTTCCCTAGAAGGCCTGCTAACTTGGCAGAACTGAAAGAGAAACATTTCCCTGCAACCAGAGTGAGGGCAGCCACCATGGCCTGCGTGGGGCCACCCACACACCTCACACTCTGCGAGCAGTGGCCTCCTCACCAGCACCTGGGCAGAGGGTGCTGAACGGGGAGTGCTCTGCTCTGCTCTTTTTTGGGGGGTGGGGTGACTAGCACGTCCAGAGAAGATGCCAATGACCCCCCATCCCTCCATGTTCCTCATGCTGAGGACTGGGGTAGGTGCTTTCGGGGGGCAGCATGGGCAGCCTTGTTAAGGGCTGACAGGCTTATGTGTCTTTCCACCGGCTGCCCACAGCTCTGCTCAGCCTCACAGGCGCTTCTGCCCTCAAAGCCTTAGGGAAGCTGGAAGGGAACCAGCCCAGTCCTCTTACTCACTCCTGTCATTTCTTCACCCTCCTTTTCCAGGGACTCCCAGGCCCCAAGGGGGAAAAGGTAAGTGATGCCTGAGCTCGCCCAGATGCAGTAGGCTAAGGAAGGGTGCCAGACCCCTGTCCCAAACCCCAGTTCCAGGGTGTGACTTTGGTTCCTTAACATCCCCTCCTAGAGCCTTGGTTATCCCATCTGTAAAGTGGGGCAAGTGGTGCCTGCCTCCTAAAATAGTTACAATTTCAAGTGCCCAGAGTGTACCAGAACTCAACGCAGTCTGCCTGGCGAGCCGAGGTCCCAAAGTAAGTGCATCATGGAAAGGGGAGCGGGGGTGCCAGGAGAGCCTGAGGCACTGGGCACTGGCTGTGGATGGCATGTTTTGTGCCAGGAAAACAGATGGCAGAGAGCAGCCCTTGGGATCCTCACAGTCCCTGTGAGAAGGGCTTCCCTGGGGGGCTGGGACTCCGAGTGCTCCAAGGGGAGCAGGAAAGAGGGGAGACACAGGTGTCCCATGGTGGGATGAGGGGAGGGAGGGACCAGAGCCGGGCCACACACCCTCACCCCGCTGGGAGTCACTCAGTTGAGGGTGGCCTGGATTTCCAGCCACCATCAGGGCTGAGCAAGCAAGGCACAGGACCTGCGTCCAGAGCCTCCAATGTGCATCCCAGCAACTGTGTGGCTTTTGGCAAGTTGCCCACCTCTCTGGGTCTCAGTTTCTCCATCTGTAAACGTAGAGCAACTGTCCCAGGTAGTGGCCCGAGTGTTCTCTGCAGAAAATGAGAACCTCATGCCACTGGCAGATGCAGTGCTTGCCTTCCTGCTAGTCCTAGCTGATGCCACCAAACCATAGAAATGACAGAGGCAGGGGCTTTGCCACCAGGGAGGAATTGGCATCTTGGTATCTATTGCTGCATAACATACTGCCCCCAAACATGGTGACTCAAAACAATTAATCCTAACGAGGTCATTCCTCACTGTTGTGTGGTTCAGGGATTTCAAGAGGACTCAGTGGAAGCGGCTTACCTCCACTGCACCATGTCTGGGGCTGGCGATGGATCACAGATGACCAGTTCCAAGCCCTGGATTTGCTAGCTGTGTGACCTGGGGAAGATTACTCAGGCTCTCTGTGCCTCTATTTCCTCATTGGAAATGGAGATGGGTAGAATGAAACAAGACTGTGCACGTGGCACCCTGAGCACAGAGTAAATGCTCATATGTGAAGAATATATATATTAATAAAAGCAGTGGTGACATATCTCTCTGCTTTTGTTCCCAGGGTGCACCAGGAGACTTTGGCCCCCAGGTGAGAACTGAGTAAGACCCCTTCACCCCCGACACATGGTTTGTTTTCTACTATAGTAAGGCACGTCCTCAGAGCTTATCACAGGAGGTGAGCGAGCGCCCCTCCTCCCACCCTCAGCCTGCCCGCTGTGTGGTTCCACTTACATGGCTGCTGGATGGAAGTCCCAGGCACTTTGGTCTGGCAGAGACCGGGAGCCTTTAGCAGATGTCCTCATCACACGTGTCACTGTGGATGGGCGGACAGTGGGCCTGGCGCTGGCCCCAGACCAGAGGCTGACTGCGACCCCAGGAAGAGGGGTGCCTGTCAGGTCAGCAGCCCTGAGCTCAAGCTCAGCTCTGCCCCTTACCAGCCACGTGGCCTTGAGCGAGTTGCTTTCCTCTCTGAGACTCGGTTTCTCCAACCATGAGCAGGGGTGACAGCCCCTCCCCCACACTGCTGCGGTGAAGATTTGCTGCAGTCATAAAAGCGGGCACCCAGCATCCCACGGGGGGACAGGTGGGACCCTCACTGAACCCACCCCGACCCTCAGCGCCCCCTGGTCCCTGGGATGCAGAAGTGCTTCGTGCTGAACCAGGGTCTCCTCAACAGAAGCTGAAGCACAGTAGTGATCCCCCCAGGTGGGATGGGCCCCACAGACACAGGTCTTAGCAAAGGGTCACTTAAGTGACAGGACTCCAGAGGCTGCAAGATGGGCATCCATTGCCTGGAGAAAAGCCAGAGACTGTTCCCCGTTGTTTTGAAGAAGGTTGTGAGGTGAACCTGTAGCCAGCAGGCTGGTCCCCCACAGCGTCCAGGCTGCAGGCAGGAGTGGAGCGAAGGGTGAGTGAGAGGAGGGCACGAACGTGGGAGAATGAAAGGCAAAAGGGAGCTGTGTGCAGAGAGCATCCAGCTCTGCAACCTCATGACTCGGAGCCCAGCTTGGGAAATGAGGCCGTCTGGGCCCATGTCCTGGGTGATCATGAGCCCAGAGCCAGGGGAGGGGCGGCCAGGCTGAGTTCCCCCCACCCTGAGACACAGCTGTTCTGTGCCAGGCCTTTGATAGGTGAGCAAGGGCAGGACCTCATAAGCTGGTGAGATATTCCTGAAGTCAAAGAAAGAGAGCCTTTGAGTTTGGTGTAGAGTTTGGTGGCTGCTGAGAAAACTACCTGCTTCCTGTTGGAAGTGGAAGCTGATCTTCCCAACAGGCATGCCGACTCCTAAGCAGACTAGAAGTCCCCTTGCTCAGGCAACAGGCAGAAGCAGACCCCAAGCCCACCCCTCTTCATGGGTAGACTCCCTGTTGTCCCCGTGAGACAACCTCCACTCCCGAGAGTGCTCAAACAGGTGTCACAATCTCTCACGAGCCCTGGGCTGGCTGGGTCTCTCCTGCTGTAGGCAGTGGGGGCTGCAATCTGGGGCGATGGCACCCACTGGGAGCTCAGCTGGGGAGGATCTCTGTGTGGCTGGGGCTTCTCCCAACAGGGGGGATTCCCCAAAATGGCATTCTAAGAGGCAGGAAACCGGGACTGCCAGGCCCTGTGAGAATGGACACAGCATCACTTTCTCTGCATTCTAGTCATCACATCTGTCACAGGGCCCACCCAGGGCCAAAGGGGTGGGGGAGGAACAGACCCCAGCTCTGGATGGGGAGTGGAAAGGTGTCATTGGCTTTGCCTCCAGAAATAGCCTGTGGTTTTCTACATCACCTCCTTGCCTTTCTGACTACATGACCTGTTTGCCATAGATGGTTTTCCCACGGCTCAATCCGGGCTTTATAAGTAGAGACCATCGCTTGTTCAATCGCCACGTGCTCAAGGTAGACTGGGGAGTGATGTGTTAGGCCTGCTGGTTGGTGTGTCCCCCTCAACTTACCCTGAACGTCCAGGGTTAGACCTCAGCCATCCGGTCCCAGCGGGAGGAGGGGGCAGCTAGCTGGCCTCATTTCCTGAGCAATGCAGGGGAAGAACCTAAGACCCTCTCCTACTCATAGGGCCTGCTCAAGTGTCTAAACCCACTTCCTGCCTTGATAAGCAGCATCCAGGCAGGCCAGTGGTTCCCAGACTGGGCCTCAGCTGTGAGAAGAGCAACAGAGGGCAGGGAATCTCAAGTCCTTCCTGATACAGAATAAAATAAAACGGAATTACCCACCACCATCCCACCCACGCCTGGGTCACCTAACCAGTTACTTGGGGCCGGAGTTCCATCATCATGGTCAGGACCGGGCCGTGTCAGCCTCCTAAGACCTGCACTGAGAGCTGCAGTAGGTTTTCATGGGGACACTACTGAGCTAGGTCTCAGGTGCAGCTGGCGGGAGAGGTGCGTGCTCTCCCATCATGGGGCCCATGGATGAACGGTGCTAAGAGACGCACGCCTCAGTGGCCAGAGGAGGCACTGACTTTCCTGGCCCTGAAACCCTGCATAAATGACTGCCCTCTGACCCCGGCCACTCCATCCGTAAAATGGGACAAGAGCAGTGCCCTGGCCAGGTGGCCACAGGACTGGGTGAGCTAACCGCCAGGACTTGCAGGCTCATCCACACTGGGCACACAGCAGCCACACACACACACACACACACACACACACACACACACACACACACACACACACACAGGAGGCCTCTTCCTTTCCTGGTTACAGGAAATTTAGGCACTGCTGGCACTATGACCTTGACCCCAAGCTTATTCCCAAATGGCATGCCCAATCCTGTGCCCTGTGCCAGTGCTAGGCAGGCACCACTGGAGAAGCAGGGGGTGCTGGTGGCACTGAGGTCTTCCCGCCTTGTGGGACCACAAGGTAAGGGCTCCGGCTGCCTGAGGTCTGACCCGGTCCTAACATTGGCCTGAGAGTAGGGGTGTTGTCTTTGCATGAGAGACTAGACAGCCCTCTGTCATGCTTGTGTGTGTGTGTGTGTGTGTGTGTGTGTGTGTGTGTGTGTGTGTGTGTGTGATTGTAGATTCACGTGCAGTTATCATAAATAATACCCCATGTACTGCCATCCTGTTCCCCCCCATGGTGACATTCCACAGCATTGCAGTGTACTCTCCTAACCAGGAAATCGATACAGTCCACCAACCTTATTCAGCCTTTACCTGTTTTACTCATTTGTGTGTCTCTTTCGTTCTGTGTATGTTTATCACCCTCATACATTCGTGCAACCACCACACAAGATCCCTTATGCTACCCTTTTTTAGCTACGGTCACCTTTCTCCCCGCCCCCATCCTGAAACCCTGGCAACCACTAAGCTCTGCTCCCTCTATAATTTTACCATTTCCAGAGCGCCACACAGATGCAATCACACAGTATGGGACCTTTTGAGAGTGGCTTTTTTCCTCAGCATAATTCCCATGACATGCATCCAAGTGGTTTTGTGTCGGCACTTTGTTCCTGTTTGTTACTGCCGAGCACTTTTCCACAATAGATGTGCCCCAGTTGGTGAACCATTTGCCACTGGAGGACATTTGGCTGTTTTCAGTTAGGAGTTCTTGTAAATAAGTCCACTATGAACATTTGTATACCAGTTTTTGTGCAAACATACGTTTTCATTTCTCTGGAGCCATTGCCCAAGAGTTAGGTTGACCAGGCATACAATTATAAACTGGAAAGAAAAACAATGATACTGTCCCAGTTCAAATGGTCAGCCTAGTCTCACTGGGCGAAACTCAGGATGTCAGGAGGCTGACCATAAGTACCGGTTGAAATGGGTCAGTACCATTGTTTTCTGTCCTGTTCAAAACGGTGTGTATAGTCCGCCTACCAAAAGCGCACTGCCATCTCCTAAGGAAGCAGGAGTCCCAGCCGGGAAGGTCTTTCAGCAGGCATGCCACTGGGCACACGTGCCCTCTCCCACACCCAGCATGTGTCCTCTCCCACCTAAGCATTGTAGGTGGGGAGACGCTACATTCCTGGGAGTGTAAAAGGTCCTGTTAGCTTTTTATGCAACGATATAGGTACCTATACCTTTGTGTGGCCACCAAGAAGTGGCAAGAGGCCAAAAACAAAGGCCTTTCCCCTGAGCCTGCCAAGAGCTGAGGAAGGGGAAGGATTGGGCTGTCTATCGAAGGGGCCCTCGCTCCATAGGCTGGATCCCCTTCCCCTCACCCTCAGAGTCATGTCAGGCACCTTCTCTTTCAGGGAGACCAAGGGCAAGATGGAGTGACGGGGCCTCCAGGGCCCCCTGGACCCCCTGGGGCCCGGGGCCCTCCTGGAGATACTGGGAAAGATGGCCCCAGGGGAGTACCAGGCCCAGCGGTAAGAAGGCATGGAGCTGGACCACTCAGGGCCTGGTCCTGTACCTGCCATGACCCCAGACCCTGATCCCAGAACCAGTCCAACCCCAGCCCTACCCCCAGTCCAGACCTGGATAGTCCAGACCCCAGACCCAAACCCAGACCGCACACTACCTGGGTCCCTAACCCCAGTTAAGACCTTGACCCTAAACTCATTCCCAAATCCTGATCCACACCCCAATCAGACTACTATCTAGACCCTAACTCTCACCCCTACAGACTCTGACCCTGACTCCAAACCCAATTCTTACCCCCACACTCTCATCCCAAATAGACCCATAAACCCTAACTCTGACCTTGGTTGCAATCAGGGTCAGTCCAATCCTGACCCTGACCCCTATATGTGGATTCTTTCTCTACAGATCTTTACCAACCCCTGTCTCTCCCTACCCTCTCCCTTTCTCCCCACCTCTCTCCCTCTCTCCCTGCCTCTGTCCTTCTCTCCCTCTCCCCTCCCCTTCCCTTTCTCCCTCTCCCCACCCCCTCCCTCTCTCCCCACATCTCTCCCTCTCCTCTCCCCCTCCCTCTCCCCACATTTCTCCCTCTCCCCTCCCCCTCTCCCTCCCCCTCCTTCTCTCCCTCTCTCTCTCCCTCTCTTCCCCAGTACTAACTAGTTAACCTCAGTTGTCCTCCAATGGTTCTAACCAAACCCTGGAAACCTAACCTCATTTACTACCCTTTCCCTAACCCAGGCACTCCAACCTGTCCTTCACTCCCACTAAACTGCCACCAGGGTCCCCTTGCAGAGTAACAACTCAATTGACTTGTCCGTTCCTTGTCCCATTGGGCTCGTAACTCCCTGAGTCTCAACTCCCTCATCTGTGAAGTGGCAACAAGGACACCACTTTTCAGGGTTTAGAGAGGAGCAAATGAGCAAATGTGCTTGGATCCCAGCCCAGGGTCCAGCAGGATCTGTGGGCTCAGCTAACTGTGGGGACCCTGCATCCCCTCATCTCTCTCCTCTGTGTGTCCTCAGGGTCCCAAAGGAGAGGCCGGACAAGACGGCGAGCCGGTCAGTACCCAGAGCATTTTTGAGGCTGGCAGGACCGTGGTTCCAGGCCCGGGAGCCCACTCTTTCCTGCGCAGCCATCAGCGTGGCCCATGTGGTTGTCCATGTGTCCACACCCGAGTTCTTGCCCCCACTAGCAGTGGGAAGGGGCAGGTCAGGCCCCCAGCCCTGGCAGAATCCTCACAGCCCTGCATCCCTGGGGGGGAGTCTTCAGTCCTCACGTCACGGCTTGATTTCTGATGAGAATCTGTCCAAACACGAAGAGTCAGGCCTGGAACAGGCCAGTTCCAGCGATAGCCCCGCCTCCAACGTCCAGGGACTTGGTGTTGCCCTTTGTAAAAGTGGATAAGGACAGACAGGAGCAGCCACCAACAGCACCTTTAACAGCTTCTCTTGTTCCAGGGCCCAAAGGGACCCCCGGGGCCCAAGGTGAGTGCTCCTCACTCCCCGTCCCACCCCTGCTTGCAGCCCAGACAGCAGGGTTAGGAGACCGAGTTCTGTGACTTGGGAAAGTTACTTCATTTCTCTGGGCCTCAGTGCACTCACCTGTTAAATGGGGACGTGATCAGCATTTCCGGTCTTCCTTTCACACCAGGTTGTAAAGGTGGAATTGTAAACGTGAAGCTTTTAAAGCCCTCGGCAGGTGTCAGCTCTCCAGTCCTTCCCTCCTGGGGCAGCAACTGCTGGGAGGGAAGACGGGCTCTGCGCCCCTGAAGGAGGAAAGGGTGGAGAAGGAGCCCCATGAGCCTGCTGCGATTACGGGCTTTCAGTGCCTCCTCTCCAACCTCACAGTGACCATCTGAGACCCTCAAGGGCAGTGACTTGCCCAGGGTCACTCAGGTTGGGGGTGGAGTCCAAGCCCCACCACCTACATGCTGCCCTGTGAGGGGCTGGGGTCTCTGGGCCGAGCTGGGCAGGGTCACGGGGCCGCTTCTCCAGAGGAGCTGGCAGCTCCGATGGCTATGACCTCTCTTGCACCCCCATTGTCTCCTCAGGGTGAGCCTGGCATTCCTGGAAAGAAGGTAAGGGGCCAAGGAGGGGCTTCTTGGGGGGGGGGTCCACGCATGGCTGGAGAGAAGAGCAGGGGCTGGGCCCCCACAGGGAAGACATCCTGCTCCTCAGCAGACCTAAGTTCTCACTGTGGGTTTGTCTCTGAAGCCAGGACCTCATTCATTCATTCACGCATTCGTTCATTCATACCCTTCCTCAAACACATGAAATTCGTTCCCACTTCAAAGGCCTAGAACAGCAGTTCTTAAAGTGTGGTCCCAAGAGTAGAACATCAACATCAGTGGGGGTGTGTTAGACAAGCACATTCAGAGACCACCCAGACCCAGAGTCAGACGCTGGGGGTGGGCTGCTCTAGCCAAGCGTTCCCAGGCCATGCTGCCGTGCACTCACGTCTGGAAACCAGAGTGATCTTCCCCCACCTCTTCTCATGGCCCAGCCTCCTCTTCCTCCTGCTGGTCTCAGCAAAGCTGTCCCCTCCTCTCTGTGACTGTCCCCAGCCACCACTGAAGCGCACCCTCCCCATCCCGCTATCGTATGTGCCGCTCATCTTGGCATGTGTACTTCCGGGCGGGGTGCTGTGCATGTTGGGATATTTCTCTGCCCTGGGCCCCCTCTGGGCCACTGGGCAGGCACCTCGCCTGCCCGGCCTGCAGAGGGTGCTCACGGCATAATTGTTGACTGAAGGACGACTTCCCTCTGCTTCACCTGCCTGTGCGTTCCTTCTACACACACCTGCTGAGGCTGTTCTGAGCTGTCCCTGGGCTGCTGGGGGCAGGGGACAGAGGGTGAGGAGGAGAGGGGGCTGCCAGGAGCAGACAGGTGTGCTGGGAAGTGCAGGTGAGGGTGGCCAGCTAGCCGCCGCAGGTCTGAGGGCTGCAGCCTCCCCTGCTCTCTCCTCAGGGGGATGACGGGATGCCAAGCCAGCCAGGGCTTCCTGGACCCCCAGGGCCCAAGGTAGGTACCTGCTCCTCCCCTGGAGCTCCCCATCTCCTCCTGAAGTTCCCCATCCTGGTGAGCCCCTCCTGGTCCTTCCGCATCATGGAGGCATGGGCTGGTGCCCAGGGCAGGCCGGAGAGAGGCAGCAGGAAGGTCCTGGGCCCCGCTTGTCAATGGGCCTGCCATCTCACCCAGACCATGCTTCCCCTCACACCCTCAGTCCTCCGGTTCCCGTCCCAGGTGGCCCTGCTGTCTGCCCTGTCTCCAAGCCAGGAGCTAGATGTCACCCTGGGCCCCTCAGCCCTTCATGACAGCCACCAAAGCCTGTCTCCAAAATGTCTCTTGAGTTCCTGAGCTGTCCCATCTGCACCAAGACCCAGCCTGGAGGGGGACTAGGGTCCTGAGTGCCCTGCGCTGGGGGAGCCCGACAAGCCATCCTCTTGGGTGGGCTCAGCCCCGCCCCCTGGAACAAACCTAGAACTGGTAGCCCAGCAGCGCCTCAGCTACCGCAGGGCTTACTCTCACGGTAGGTATCTCTGTTGCAGGGCGAGCCAGGGAGCACAGGGCCTCGGGGAGAGCCCGGCCTGGACGGTGGCCCAGGGCCAAAGGTGACTTTATAGCGTGCTGCTCAGCTTCCCCAGCCGTTCAGAACAGCCATGTGATTGCTGCTCCAATTTGCCCTTCTAAGTTGGGAGTCCCTTCAGGGCCTGGACCCTCCTTTGACTGGCAGTCAGATGCTGGCTTGGGGGCGGGTGGCAATGGGTCCCGGTGAGTGACGAAGTTATGTAGCCATGCAGCCTTGGGCTCCAGGCCTCGGTGGCCCATCTCTACTCAACATGGGGTCACAGGAGGGTCCCTGCAGGAGCCGCATTACTGGGCTGCCAGTCGCATACGTGAGGCCCTGCATCTTTGGGGCAGAGGGCTGGAGGGGGTGGGGGAACTTTGGCTCAGCCAAGCATGCCTGGCTGCAACCATGTCATCTCCACAGGGGGAGCCCGGCCAGCGAGGTGCCGACGGAGCGGCAGGGCCCCGGGTAAGCAGTGTCCCCTCCGGCCACCCCAACGGGTTCCAGGGGTGGCTGCTTTAGAAGCCCGTCCCACAGAGGAGCAGTGGGGCTCCAGGAACTGAGAGACTTTTTCTAGAAGTCACTGGTGTTTTGTTTTGTTTTGTTCATTTTAAATCTCAAAATACGTGCTTTTGGTAAAATGTTCAAATACAGAGTGTACAAATAAAAGTCCCACCCCTCCCCTCTCTTCTGCCCAGGTAAGCATCTGCCCTCCAAGACTCTTCTTGGCATATTCAAACAAAGACCCTCGATTGGTCACATATGGCATTACGCTACCCCTGTTGTGGGGTACCACCCTTTCCCTAGCCCTGCGTTGAGGTTTGTCCCAGTCCCCACCACCCCAGCAGGTCCCAAAGTCCCAGAGCTTCTGTGACCAGCCCCATGTCAGCACACCTTCAAGCTGACATCCAGCTCTGCTCTGTGGCCTCAGTGATCCCCGAGGCGGCTTCCTCCTCCAGAGCCCAGGTCAAAGCCTGCAGCCTGGGCCTGCAGGTGGCTGGGGACTGGCTTAAGCACTGAGTGTGGGCATTCAATGTAAACTCTACAGCTCCACGCAGGCCCAGACCCTGGAGGCAGCCGGCAAGGAGGCCCGGGCCCGGTCTCAGCCCTGAGCAGGGGCTGGCCTCCGGCCTTAAGTGAAGTGCTCACATCCCTCACTGTTCTCCAGTCAGAGGGGTGCGCAGGGGGGGAGGGCAGAGGCAGAGCCAGAGCAGCATGCATGCCCGCGTGGATGTGTGCAGGAGGGCAACTGCATGCTTGGGGGTGGGGGGTGCTCCTACCAGGAGCCAGTGTGTGTCTCAGCACAGTGTGTGCAGCCTCCACCAGAGGCTGGGAGACTGAGGAGCAGCCCTACACAGTGTCTGAGAGGGTTTGGGGTGTCTGTGTATGTGTGTGTGTGTGTGTGTGTGTGTCTGTGTGTGCGCGCGTGTGCGCGCCACCATTTAAAAATCTGATGAATGTCGCATCAAAATGAGGCTTTCCACTTCCCCTGGAGATTTCAGGCAAGGGGCCTCTGTGGGCCTCAGTTCCCACAGCACAGCCAATGGCTGCCACCCCCAGACCAGGTGGGGCTCTTTCCTCAGCTGGCCCTGGGCCCCTGCCCTCCGTGGGCCCCCTGCCTGGCTCCTGCAGCATTTTGTCCATAAGCCATAAGCCAGAGCTGAGTGAATGCCAGGGACCCACGGGGTGACCACTGAGCCAGCGCTCAGGCCTGCGTGTGGCCTGTCAGCGAGCTGTCCAAGTGAGATGCAGACAGTTACATTTCACCCACCAGCATAGCTCCTCCCTTCCTCTTCTTCTGCCTCAGGGTCCCCCAGGCCTCAAGGGTGAGCAGGGAGACACTGTGGTGATCGACTACGACGGCAGGATCTTGGACTCCCTTAAGGTAGCGTTCCTGGTGGATGGGATGCCCTGCTGTTCACTTCCTGAGGGAGTAACTACTTTGTGTATTAATCCCACACTTCTTTACACAAGGGCCTGGGGGCAGCTTAGCACAAAGCCCCCAACTTCACCAGGTGCTGTGTTGAGACCAAACAGGACGCTGAGAGCTGCTTTGAATGTGGCTCCTGTGGCCCTGAGCTCCCCAGAGGCCAAAGCAAAGAGGGATCTCCCTTCAGGGGCAGGAGAAGGGCCATTTCCTGGTGGCCAGTCCCAGCAGTGCCGCCTGGGGTCTCCCCGGGGAACACAGGGAACACAGGCTGGGAGGGTGAGAACGGCAAGCCACCCCGAGCACCTCGGGAGGTGTGTAACCTCTGAGCCCTGCATGGCACCTGGCAAACCTGGGGCCCATCAGCAGTGGAGAGAGGGGTTGGATGCCCGGGAAGGGAGCTGGGATGGGGGAGAGGCGGTCATCAGAGACCAGACTGGGCCTCCGCACCTGACCCCCCCTGAGCTTCAATTCCAGTTATTTCCCACAGGCCTCAGGGAAGTTCAAGCTAATGGTAACTGTGGCCCACGTGGCCTGCATGGAGTGGTGTGGCCCGAGGGCATGCACATGCATGGTGTGTCCCAGGCCTGCTAGGAGCCACGTGGGAGAAGTGCTATGAGTGCAGAGAAGCAGGATGTAAACCCTGAGTGTCAGACGGGGATGAGGACCCCATTGGAAGTGCGGCGGGCAGCCAAAGCTGGTTCCTGGGCAGAGGGCTGATGTTAAAATACACACTAGGGAAGGCTAGTAGGGAATGGTGTGGAAGGGGAACAAACGTGGGTGTGGGCACAGCTGGAGGCAGAAAGGCCACCAGGAAGGTAGCACTGGGCGTGGGCCCAGAGGAGGGTGAGTGGAACAGAAAAAGATAGTCAGACCAGGGGCATCTCATGGAGGCACCAAAAAGAAGGGGGCAGGTGGGTGAGGACTGGAGCTCATCCGGCCGAGGGCCTGAGTGAGGTGCGGCCTTTGGGAGGGGGCCTGAGTTCGGGGGTGATGCTGAGCTATGGTGGGCTGGCAGACTTTGGGAAGCCCAGATCAGAACAGCAGCTCGGGTGTGAGGTCAGACCTGGAGACTAAAGATGCCATCTCCTGCCCGTGAAACCCAGGAACTGCCATGCGGCCAGCACATGGCAGGAAACAGAGCTGATGGGCAGGTGCCAGGCTTCTGCCAAGATCTAGTTTGGGGCTGGCCTTGAGTGCCAGCTTCAAGAGCCAATAGGGTGCCATTGAGCAGGGGAATACTGGGGAGAACTCTAGGTTTGGGGGAGACTAGCTCTGAGGGTAGAAAGTGTCTAGGCCCTCCGTGGCTGTGGACACTGATATCAGACCTGACACCTGGTGCCACCTCCCTGGACTCCTTCTAGGTGAGGGGCCTGACCTGGCTGGGTGGGGAACAGGCTGCATAAGGGCCTTTGACCCTGCTGCAGGCCAGCTAGACAGGATGTGCCCCTGGGTGGAAGGGGTAGATGGGCAATGGAGGGGAGGGGGCCCTGTCTAAACACTGACTGGCTTGGCTTTCACACACAGGGTCCTCCCGGGCCACCAGGACCACCAGGGATCCCTGGAGCCAAGGTCAGTGCCTGCAGTTGTGTGGCCCCCAAGCCCCTCTCCTCTCTTCCCGGCCCCATCTGGGGGCTCAGAGAAAGGGGCCTGCTCCTTCCCAACCAAGTGGGGTGCCTTCTTCCCAGCCATAGCTACGCTACACGCTGGGAAGCCTCATTCACACGTGGACACCCCTAAATAGGATCACTGTCCTCCCCTAGATGACATGACCATTCCTATGGCTTATGTGCATTCTTACACCCTACCCGCTGGGCTCAGGGCGAAGAGCCCAAGACTGGAGTCAGGCAGGGTCGGCCCACCACTGTCTGCACTGAGTGGCCTGGAGCAGGTCATTTAACTCTCTGAGCCTCAGCTCCCAAATCTATAACCTACCATCCTATAGGTTAGAGCTCTAGGCTGCATCTGCACATAGTGGCTGAGGACATGGAAGAGAGTAGTAGGCGGCACTGAGCATTGTGCAGGGCACCCAGGGGGCACCTTCCTGGAGGTCCACCTTCAGGGACTTGACCAGGAATCATGAACTGGGGGTGGGGGGTAACCATCTTGGGGACAAGGGGACACTGTAACCCCTATGATGTCTATTCCCTTCCAGGGCGAGCTCGGATTGCCTGGTGCCCCTGGAATTGACGGAGAGAAGGTCTCTGAGTCTTTCATTTTCTTGGTGATGCTGGTGCCAAGTGTCGTGGGTGTGTGTGTGTGTGTGTGTGTCTGTGTGTGTGCAGAGTTGGAGAGGCCACAGAACCGTGTGCCATCTGTGTGCAAATTCTGGTTCTGCCCTTGGGCCTCGGACACGCTGCCCACCTCTGGCAGCACTGCTCCTGAGTGGGTGGAAGCAGGGCTATCGTGAGGGTTAAGTAACTGTGTATGGAGAACATGTAGCACAGGGCCCGGCACCGTGTAGCAGTCTTTGAGCTAACACCATTGCTGTCATCATTAGTATTATTGTAAGTACACACACATGTGCGATCCTATACAGACAGCAGGGTCCGTGGGTGTCACTTGGCATTTGTGAGTGTGTCTTAGCACTGGGTCCCTAGTGTGTGGCACATTGTGGACATGATACAATTGGTTGACTGAGGAAATCCAGTGGCTAGAAGGTAACTGTGGATGGTTGGTGGTTGTGGGGGTTGGGGGCTCCTGCGAGGTAAACAGGGTTTACCCCAAGCCCCATATCTGTCCCCTTGTGGCTGCCCAGTCCCACTTGATCCCCTCCCTCTGACCCCTGCCAGGCACCCCATGTGCAGTGAGGTAGATATGGGGTGCGCCCTCCCTGTCTATTCAGGCCCCTCCTTGAATTTGCCACCTGGACCAGAGGCAGGGGCCCACAGAGGAAGTAGAGGTCTGGCCTGGTCAAAGCTCTGGGGACCTGTTAGAGTGGGGGAAAGAAGAATGCCCACTGAGCCCCCTGACCCCTTATACTTGTGGCTTTCAGGGTCCCAAAGGACAAAAAGGAGACCCAGGAGAGGCGGGGCCCACTGGACCCAAAGGGGATGCAGGCAAGATGGGCCTGTCTGGCCTCCCGGTGAGTGGCTGGGTGGGGGTGGGGGTGGACATGGACCAGCCCACGGGCCCCGCCCACTCACCGCATCCCACTCCCCCATCACCCTGCTCACCCCACGTGGGGACGTAGCTGGCTGCTGGTGTCCTGCAGTCTCAGCACAGCCTTGGGCTGTGGGGCCTTTGGAGGCGAGCTCTGGCTCCGAGACCCACTTCCTCACCTGCAGGAGGAGTTCCCGCGTACCTCTCAGGGGCGCAGTAGCAGTGGAATAAGGAGGGCCTGGCAGGAGGAAGCGAGTGGGTGGATGGTTAGGCTGCTGCTCTGGCTGCCCAAGTCTGCATCCTACTGCACCTCTCACTGACTAGAACCCTGCATGAGCAGCCTAACCCCCTAGGCCTCAGTTTCCCCACCTCTAAAATGGGGGTGGGGCTGATAATTTCCCACGCCCATGAGGGAATGCACAGACAGGGCTGAGAATGGGGGCTGGAACACAATAAATATTGACACCGTCATTGTCATTTTGATTGTTGCTCTTGTGGTGGCTGGATTGGAAGAGTTGCCACCAGGGGCCACCACTTCATGTCCAATGTCCATCTGAAGGGCTCACTGAGCTAGAGAGGTCATGCCAGGGGTGCACCTGGGTCTTTGCTTCCAGAGCCCCTGGTGGCCCCCTGCCCCCAGGAAAACGAAAATGTATACCGTTGTCACTGCACTCGCTAAGTACCCTGGTTTAGGGGAAACTATTTCAAACTGCAAAGGCCAACCTGGTGTCACCGCTGCTCTGAAGAAGGGGCTCATGCTCACAGCCATCCAGGGGTGGTAATTCTGGTGACAGACAGAAAGGGCTCAAGCCGTCCTGTTCTGCAGGGTATCCATGGCTCCAAGGGGGAGAAGGGAGAGCCTGCATCGGACAGCCTACAGGAGAGCCTGGTAAGGGGGACAGCTGAGGGCCAGGGTCTCCCCACAGCGCCCAGCCCAGGCTGGCCGGAGTCCTGAGCCTCAGGGCAGCAGGCCACCTGACCAAACCCACGGCAGTCGGGGAGGGAGAGGGGGCCCAATGCTGTGTCCTCCTGTGGTTCTCCATCTGACAACTCACAGGCCAGTCCTGGGCACCCACCAGTACCCTCCTGGCAGGAAGCAGTGGCTCAGGGCCCATCCCCCAGGGAGCGCTCCTCCAGAATCGCATGAACTCAAACGTGGGTGGTAAGGGAGAGCGGAGCAGTGCATGACTAATCCACATCTGACCCCTTCCTAGGCCCAGATCATAGTGGAGCCGGGGCCCCCTGGCCTCCCAGGCCCCCCAGGCCCCATGGTAAGCATGTTTGGCTTGAAGCAGCTGGGATATGAACAGGGTAGTGGGCTCAGGCCCAGGCGCTGTGGCCAGGAGAGTACAGGGTTCCCCTGGGAAGGGGGAAGGGGCTCATCAGGCAAGGAGGGCAGAGCCAGGATCTGGGCTTGGGCGGTCCCGGAGGCAGGGCCACAGGGGCCTGTGAGTGGCCAGTACAAGAGGGCGTAGCCCTGATCTGCTCTGTCCTCTTCCTCCAGGGCCTTCAGGGAATCCAGGGTCCCAAGGTGAGTTCTGGGGCGTGGGTGGACGCCCCCTACTTGCTGCAGACCCACAGCCTGGACAGTCCCAGAATGCCTTGCTAATGGGCAAAGTGAGGCTCCTGGGCTTGGCCTGGGACCAGCTCTGCGTCTTGCCAGGGCCTGAACATTCTGAGTCCCTGGAACTGGTGATCCCACGCCCACACTGATGACTCTGTTGTTTCCCCTTCTTCCTCTGCCTGGGGGGCCTCCATCCACTGCTTTTCTCTCCTCACCACGCACTTCCCCTTTCTCTGTGTCTCCCCCTTCTTTGCTCCCACTCCCCATGCCCGCCACATGGACATCTGTCCGTCCACTGCCCGCAGCCTGGACATGAAGTCTTGGGTTTGGTGTATATTACACAAGGTCGTGTCCTTCGCTCTTAAAGTAAAGCCATGAGTGTGGCCTGCCAGTGTGCCTGGCCCCTGGGGCCAGCTGGCCTCACTACTTGCCCCGCCCTGAGGGAGCCCATATCTCTGCTTCCCCAACTCAGAGGCCAACTGGGGAACTCAGATTCATGGACCCCCAGAGCTGAGTGAGCCAAGCATGCGGCCAACCAGATGTGCTGCTTCTGGTGCTACTTTGTTGCAAGGCCCCCAGATCGTGTTTAGAAGAGGCAGATGCTGTCAGGGACGGAGTCTAAGATGAGGCTCAGAAACCCACCTGGTAGTCAGCCCTTGCTGGCTGTGTGTCTGCATTCGTCCCTGCCCCTCTCTGTGCCTCTTTTTCCTCATCTGTGAAATGGGTGTGACCACAGCCACCTTCTGTGATTATGAAGGGAGCACATGTATGGGAAAAGCTAAAGTGCTCACACCCACAGCTCATTCTGATTATTTGCACAGGAAGGAAGCCCAGGCCAGGCCTGTCAGAGCCTGGAGTCTGTCCCTCTGCCCTGCATACCCCGGGTCCCCACAGGCCCCAAGTCTTCCTGTCCTTCCATCTGTATAACCCCTTTCCCCTGACTGATGTCCCCGCTTTGCTTCCAGGGCTTGGATGGAGCAAAAGGAGAGAAGGGCGAGTCAGGGGAGAGAGGCCCCAGCGGCCTGCCTGTGAGTGTCACAAGTCTGTTTGTCCTTAGAGGTACTAATTCCTATGATCATCATGCCCCTTAACCCATTCCTTTTCCCTCCAGGGTCCAGCTGGGCCACAGGGCCTTATTGGGCTACCAGGAACCAAAGGAGAGAAGGTAACCCCTTCCTTTAATGCCCGCCCCCCCCCAACTATGGCTGCACATCCATGGTGTCACTCAGCCCTGGGGGCTCAACCCCTGCATGTCACTGGTCCTGGGACCAGCGTTCAGGCTTGTGGACAACTCACAGGACTGAACTCCCCAGCAGCTGTGCTCCCAGCACCCCCTCCCAGGCCCCTTACATCTCCTCTTTGTCTCTCCTTAGGGCAGACCTGGGGAGCCAGGACTAGATGTAAGTATCTCACCATTTGCTGTGGTCAGGTTTCTCCTGTGTGCAGCCTCTGCTCTTATGCTAAATGTACCATAACCTGATCTGGGTGGCTTGGGCATGACCTCTTCCCCAGGGCTGGGACTACAACGGCCTGGTTACCCCTACATCCCCAATGCACAGCCCAGAGTTAGTGCTTTGGATGGATGGATGGACGAACAGACAAACAATGGATGGGGGATGAATGATGAATGAATGGCTGATTGATGGATAGATGATGAATAAGGATAGATGAATAGATGGTAGATGGATGATACATTGGAGAAGGGAAGTGGGAAGATCAGTGAGGAACCTGTTGCAATATCCTGGTGAGAGATGATGAGGCTTCGGCTAGAGCAGTGTTGTGGGAAAGAGAAGAGGGGAAGTATTAACCCAGTGTTGATTGGATCAAGTGTCTGTTGATTGCAAGAGGCAGAAAACACAATTTAAATTGGTTTAAACTCACTCATAACTGAAAAATCCAGAGGTCAGCACCTGGACCCAGGGCTCAAGTGTGTCAACACAGCCCAGCCTCTGACCCTCTCTTGTGTCTGATTCCTCTGTGTGGGCTTCAGTCCCAGTGCCACTTGGTGACAAGATGAAGTTGACAACTACAGACCTGCACCCTCCCAGGCCCAGATCCTGGACACAGAATATTTGCCTTACTCTCTACTCTTTTTAGAAAAATTCTCATCAACTCTCACTGGCCCCAGCTGGGTCAATGATGAAGTATCATTTTGCCATAGGAATGCAGTGCCCGGATTGGCCAGGCCTGATAACATGCTCCATCCTGGAGCAGGGGTGGAGTCAGTGGATTGGGGAAGGGGGTCCCCAAGAAAGTCAGGTAGCTATTTCAAGGAAAATGGTGACCAGATACAGGGCTGCAGGGCCTCTGGTGTCCACCCTAGACTTTAAGGAGAAAATGTCACCTTGAAGAGCAACTGCAGACAAGAAAGGAAGAACCTCAGTTTCTGCCTGGGAGAGCCGTGTTCCATCGACAAGAAGGGTCAGGAGAATATGACATCTAGACCCAGGGAGGTGGTCGGGGTGGAACTAAAGACTCTATGCCACCAGCAGTGTGGCCACAGCTGCCTTCTGAGAGGCCTGGAGCTCAGAGTGTCATTTCAAAGCCACCCC
This sequence comes from Craseonycteris thonglongyai, assembly GCA_004027555.1. Lineage (NCBI taxonomy): Eukaryota > Metazoa > Chordata > Mammalia > Chiroptera > Craseonycteridae > Craseonycteris > Craseonycteris thonglongyai. The sequence goes on along the minus strand of PVKE010006601.1, from coordinate 8,025 downwards.
CACCTGTTCTACCTGGCAGACTCCTGGCACCCGCTCCACTAGGCCCAGCTGAAATGGGGAGTCTGCTGGTAAGCCCTCCCCAACCTCACACCTGGACAGAGCAGCCCCTCTCCTTGGGACCCCTTAGCATCCGGTTCACTCCTCTGTCACTCCACTGCCTGCCATGTTAGACCATAAGGGAAGTGTCACATTTGTACCCATGGGGCTTTGATTTATGGAGGTGACTGAGTGATGCCACAGAGATGCCAATACCTTTGAAATAGGAATGTATGACTAACCTTTCCCAAGAGAAGGGCATGCCAGGCCGTGCAGAGCCACATGGGGAAGCACCAGGTTTGCTCGGGAGGCAGAAAGGAGCAGAGAAAGCCTAGGACTTTGTTGGGGTTTCCATGGGAACGGCAAAGCAAGACAGGGAAGCAGTGTAGGACTGGCCAGTCGGAGCAATTCTTCAGCGACACCGGCAGGCTCTAGTCGCCCGCAGCCTGGCCCCTCTGGCAGGGGAGAGATTGTTCTGACATATGAGATAAAGTGGGTGGCTGTGGGATTGTCCTGTTTGCATCTGGAAGGCGTGCTTTCAGCCTTGCGCTTGGCCATTTCTAAGGGACAATGTCTCCCAAGCCAGCAAGATTTTTAAGATGTCAAAACACCAGAAGAGGGGACATCATCAAGACGGCAGCATGAGAGGAGCTCTTGAAACCTCTCCTGGAAAAACAATAATTTAAACAACTAAAATCCCACCAGTAGCGCACAGCCTCAGCTGAGAGACCCGAGAAAATTCCTAAAGCTGGAGAAACGGAGGCGAGTGAGAGAGAAGGAAAGGAAGCCGTGTGGAGACCCACGGCGGCCCGCGACCCGGAGACCCACCCAGTGACGACCCAGAGGCTGACCCGAGTCCAGCAGAGGAGAGACTGACGAAGGTGGCAGCTGGGGATGCGGGTCCAGGTGCAGAACGACGCTGGGCGGGTTGGAGGCTGGGAACGGACAGAGGCGGAGGTGCAGACGACAGAGCGAGGGGTGGATGGAGAAAGTGGCCATGGCCAATGGTGGCGAGAGGCCCCAGTGGAATTGCCGGGGGAGCAGCTGGGGCGCGGTGAGGGTGGCCAGAGTGCCGGGCAGGAGGCCGGAGCGAGGCACCAGCAGCAGCCAGAGATCCATGCCGGTGACTGGAGTGAAGATCTGGCTGCCAGCGCTTGAGTTGGGCGGCTGGAGCTGGGGGCCCGCAGAGCATGAGGCCAGCAACTGGAGCCAGAGGCGGGTGTTCCAGTGGCTGGAGCACCAACACCAGGTGTGTGTTGGCAGCTGAGGCGCAGAGTTGCCCTCAGTGAGGTGAGGCCCCAACCGGAGCACTGTGTGGCCTTGGACACAGAGCCTGGCTGCTTCCCTTTGCTATCTCCCAGGGTTCGCCCGCAGGCCTGGCCCATGGCCTGCCTTCAGTGAGCTGCTGCCAGGAAGCCACCATAACCCTGTGATGCAATCAGACCTGTGCCTTTCCCAATAGGCCCCACCCCCACCTGTCCTGCTGAAGCCAACACAGGGATCTAGGTGTGGCAGCTTCTGAAAGCAGTGGGATCTTGGAGGCAAAGAATACCATCTCCCACCATACCTTCCCAAAGAGGAGGCATAAAGAGACCAGGGCGACTGAGTCAAGAAGAAGCCCATCTCCTAGGAAGTCTCCCACTGTGAGAAAATGAAATAAATAAGAGGAAATATTATAAGCCACTAACACCAGCTAGGAAGTAAAAGAAAGATACCTTCACAGCTACCAAGGGAAAGGTCCTCATATCCAAGAAACAAAATGCTCCAATAGTGATGAATACCTCTTTGAACAAAGGAGCTCAGAAAGAAAGAAAAATCTCCAGAAAAGGAACTTGAATATATGGAATTATATGAGCTAAATGACAGAGAATTCAAGGTTGCAATTATGAAAATACTCAAAGAGGTCAGAGAAAACTGGCGGAGTACACAGAAGGAGCTAAGTGATCTCAGAAAGGAAGTGGAATCTATGAAAAAGATGCAAATAGAGATTCTGGAGATAACACAATAAAGAAAATGAAAAATGAAATAGCTATCATAGGAAGCAGAGCTGACCAGATGGAGGAAAGAATTAGTGAAATCAAAGACAAAAATTTGGAAATGTCACAGAAGGAAGAAGAGAGAAACCTAAAAGCTAAAAGAAATGAAAGATATCTACAAGAACTATCTGACTCCATTAGAAAGAATAATATAAGAATAATAGGTATTCCAGAGGGAGCAGAGGACAAGATGGGCACAGAGAATCTACTCAGACAAATTGTAGATGAGAACTTCCCAAATCTATGGCAAGAACTGGAACCTCAAATTCAAGAAGGAAACAGGACCCCTAGCTACTTGAATCCTAACAGACCCTCTCTAAGGTACTGTATACTGAAGATGTCAAAGGTCAAAGACAAAGAAAGAATCCTCAAGGCAGCCAGAACAAAGAATACCATAACCTACAAAGGAAAGCCCATCAGACTCTCATCAGATTTCTCAACAGAAACTCTAATAAGCCAGAAGGGAATGAAACAAAGTATTCAAAACATTAAAGGAGAAAAATTACCAGCCAAGAATCCTATACCCAGCAAAGTTATCCTTTAGATATGAAGGAGGAATAAAGACTTTTGCAGACATAAAAAAACTGAAGGAATTCTCCAACACAAGGCCAGCATTTAAAGAAACACTGAAGGAGGCAATTGAACCTGAAACAAAAAGTAAAAGTAAATAGAGATAAACTAGAACAACAAAAATATAAAAAGGGGAGGAAGTAAAGACTTAAATTTCCAAAGAGAATGGAGATAAGAAACATCCTTAAAAAAGGAACCACTGCATATACGAAACTTTCTTTTATAAAGAGTTCATGGTAACCACTGAAAAAGAACTTAGAACTAGGATACATAACAGTAAAAGAAGAGAAAAAAGGAAAAACAGTCATAAACACCATCAAACTAAATACTGATGGGAATAAAAAAGAAACGAAGCAATTGAAAAAAAGAGCTACCAGAAAACAAAAGATAAAATGGCTATAGGAAATCCTCATATATCAATCATCACCCTAAATGTAAATGGACTGAACTCACCAATAAAAAGACACAGAGTAGCAAACTAGATTAAAGAACAAAAACCAACCTTATGCTGCCTACAAGAGACACACCTCAGCCATAAGGACAAACACAGACTCAAAGTGAAAAGGTGGAAAAAAATACTCCAAGCAAATGGCACCCAGAGAAAAGCAGGTGTAGCCATACTTACATCTGACAAAGCCAACTTCAGTATCAAAAAGATAATAAGACAAAGAAAATGGACATTTCATAATGATAAAGGGGACAATACAACAAGAAGATATTATACTTATTAACATATATGCCCCAAACCAAGAAGCACCAAAATTTACAAAGCAACTACCAACAGATCTAAAAGGAGAAACTGACAAAAACACAATTATAGTAGGGGACTTAAACACCCCATTGGCAGGCATGGACAGATCATCCAAACAGAAAATAAACAAAGAAATATCAGCTTTAAATGATACATTAGAGCAACTGGACATAATTGACATTTACAGGACACTTTATCCTAAAATACAGGTCTATACATTCTTTTCCAGTGCAAGTGGAACGTTTTCAAGGATAGGCCACATGCTGGGACACAAAGGTAGCCTCAGCAAATTTAAGAAGACTGAAATCATAAGTGTATTCTCCAATCACAAAGCTTTGAAATTAGAGATCAACTACAAAAAGAAAGCAGGAAAAATCACATATACATGGAGATTAAACAACATGTTATTAAAAAAATGACTGGATCAAAGAAGAAATAAGAGATTAAAAAATACATCAGAAACAAATGACAATAAAAACACAGCATACCAAAATTACTGGGATGCAGGAAAAGCAGTAATAAGAGAGAAATTTATATCACTACAGGCTTTTCTCAAGAAACAAGAAAAATTACAAGTAAACAACCTAATAATATCACATCTTCAAGAACTAGAAAAAGAACAAAAAACATCCAAAGCCAGCAGAAGGAAGGAAATAATAAAAATTAAAGCAGAACTAAATGAAATAGAGGATAAAAAAAACAATAGAAAAAATTAATACAACAAAGAGTTGGTTCTTTGAAAATATTAATAAAATTGACAAACCCCTGGCTAGACTCACCAAGGGAAAAAGAGAAAACACACAAATAATCAGAATCAGAAATGAAAGAGGGGAAATTACAACTGATACCACAGAAATACAAAGGATCATACAAAAATACTATGAAGGACTATATGCCACCAAATTTTGCAACCTACAGAAATGGACAAGTTTTTAGAAACATATAGTCTACCTAGACTGACTCAATAAGAACTGGATAACCTAAACAAACCAATCAACAGTAAGGAAATTGAAACAATCATCCAAAACCTTCCCAAAAGCAAGAGTCCAGGACCAGATGGCCTCGCTAATGAGTTTCACCAGGAACTAACACCTACCCTTCTCAAACTTTTCCAAAAAATTGAAGAAGAGGCAATACTTCCAAACTCATTGTATGGACCAACATTACCCTAGTACCAAAGCCTGGCAAAGACATCACAAAAAATAAAAACTATAGACCAATATCTCTGATGAACACCAATGCAAAAATCCTAAACAAAATACTAGCAAATAGAATACAACAATGCATTAAAAAGATTATACATCATGATCAAGTGGGATTCATCCCAGGGGCACAAGGATGGTTCAACATATGCAAATCAATCAATGTGATACAACACATAAAACAAAAATCAAAGATAAAAACCATATGATTATATCAATTGATGCAGAAAAAGCTTTTGACAAGATACAACATCCATTTACGATCAAAACACTTAATAAAATGGGTTGAGAAGGAAAATACCTTAACATAATAAGGTATATAATAATAATGTTTGCCATATATGACAAACCCTCAGCAAATGTCATACCGAATGGGGAAAAACTGAAACCTTTTCTTTTAAAATAAGGAACGAGACAGGGATGTCCCCTGTCACCACTGCTATTCAACATAGTGCTAAAAGTCCTAGCCAGAGCCATTAGGCAGGAAAAAGAAATAAAAGGCATCCAAATTGGAAACAAAGAAGTTAAACTATTACTTTTTTGCAGAAGATATGATCCTTTCTATAGAAAACCCCAAAGACTCTACCAGAAAGCTGTTAGAAATAATAACTGAATACAGTAAAGTTGCAGGATACAAAATGTACAAAAATCCACAGCATTTTTATATACAAACAATGAAACTTCAGAAAAAGAAATGAGAAAAACGATACTGTTTGTGATCAAAACAAAAATAAAATACTTAGGAATACACTTAATGAAGAACATGAAGGACTTATACACAGAAAACTGTAAGACACTATTAAAAGAAATTGAAGAAGATACAAAGAAATGGAAGGATATTTCACGTTCATGGATTGAAAGAATCAACATAGTTAAAATGGCCACATCACCCAAAGCAATATACAGATTTAATGCAATTCCCATCAAAATCCCACAGACATTCTTTCAAGAAATAGAGAAAAAAATATATCTGATTCATATGGAACCACAAAAGTCCCCAAATTGCCAAAGCAATCCTCTGGAAAAAAAAAATAAGGCTGGAGGCATCACACTCCCTGACTTCAGTCTGTACTACAAAGCGTCAATATTCAAAACAGCTTGGTATTGGCAGAGAAACAGACATACAGACCAAAGGAACAGAATTGAAAACCCAGATATAAACCCACAAATATATGGACAGATAATCTTTGACAAAGGAGCAAAAATTATAAAATGGGGAAAAGAAAGCCTCTTCAGTAAATGGTGCTGGGAAAATTGGAAAACCACATGCAAAAGAATGAATCTGGACTGTGAACTGTCACCATATACCAAAATTAACTCAAAGTGGATTAAGGACCTCCACATAAGATCTGAAACTATGAAGTGCATAGGAGAAAGCTTTGGCACTAAACTTATTGACCTTGGGCACAGAGAGCACTTTATGAACTTGACCCCAAAGGCAAGGGAAGTAAAAGCAAAAATAAATGAATGGGACTATATCAAACTAAAAAGCTTCTACACAGCAAAGGACACTGTCAACAAAGTAAAAAGGAAACCAACCGAATGGAAGAAAATATTTGCAAGCAATGCCTCTGATAAGGGGCTAATATCTAAAATATATAAAGAACTCATACAACAACAACAAAGAACAAATGATCCAATTAAAAAATGGGCAGAAGACCTAAACAGACACTTCTCCCCTGAAGACATACAAACAACCAACAGATACATGAAAAAATGCTCAACATCACTAGCAATTAGGGAGATGCAAATTAAAACCACAATGAGATACCACCTCACACCTGTTAGAATGGCTATAATCAACAAGACAAGGGATAACAAGTGCTGGAGAAGCTGTGGAGAAAAAGGAACCCTCATACACTGCTGGTGGGAACATAAATTGGTACAACCACTGTAGAAGGCAGTATGGTGATTCTTCAAAAAACTAGAAATGGAAGGAATTGCCATATGACCCAGCAATCCCTCTCCTGGGTTATCTACCCAGAAAACTGAAAACCTTAATCTGCAAAGATACATGTACCCCAATGTTCATCGCAGCACTGTTCACAGTGGCCAAGTCGTGGAATCAACCAAAGTGTCCTCTGATAGATGACTGGATAAAGAAGTTGTGGTACATTTACACAATGGAATACTACTCAGCAATAAGAAAAGATGAAATACAGCAATTTGTGACAACATGGATGGACCTTGAAAACATCTCATTAAGCAAAATAAGCCAGACTGAAAGAATCAAGAAACGTATGACCTCACTTACAGGTGGAATATAAAACTGAAAGTAACAAAGAAACAAAGACTCATGGACACAATCAATAGTTTAGTGTTTACCTGAGGGTAAGGGGGCAGGTGAGTGGGAGAGATGGGGGCGGGGGTGGAGTAAGGAGGGGGAATCAAACATACAGTGATGGAAAGTGAGCTGATTCTGGGTGGTGAGCACATAATGTGATGTATAGACAATGTAATGTAGAATTGTACACCTGGAAGCAATATAATTGGTATCAATTAATGTCATCCCAAGAAATTTAACAAAAAAATAAATAAAACAAAATAAAGAAGCAAACAAAATGAAAATACCCTAACAAAAATAATAAAAAACACCAGAAGATATAGAAAATAAACATAATAAAGACAAGAAAGAACACATCTGTTTCTGTGTCCCTGGCATCCACCCAACAGCCCAGTGCCTAGTGGGTGTTTAGAGATATTGGTTGGATGGACCTATGGATGGATGAATGGACAGATGGACAGTCAGATGGATGGATGGATAAGAGTTTGAGCCAAGGGCACAGAACAGAGGTCACCATTGCCCAAGATAGTGACATAAACTTCCATGGGTTTCCTAGGTCTCTGTCCCCAGCCAAGCCTAGGCCAGTGCCAACTGCACCTGACTGTGACATGAGGAAAGACTCCTTACCAGTGGTTCTGCCTGAGGGTTTTCATCCACAGACTCCAACTGTGTCCTGAACACTGGCTTTTTCCTAAATCAGCCTTATACCCAGCGTATGTGTCACCCAGGAGCTGGGGCTGGGCCAGCTTGTACCACAAGTATGGAGGGAGAGGGCAGAGATAACAGAAGCAAACCTCAAACTCATTTTCAAATTTAACTTGTAATCCTTTTATCAGGGTTTCCCCGGACCCCGAGGAGAGAAGGGCGACCGGAGTGAGCGTGGAGAGAAGGTGCAGCAGGCAGAAAGATGGTGTGGGCAGCAGGAGAGGAGGTGGGGCGGGGGAAAGAAGGAGGGACACAGGTGAAGAGAAGAGAAGAGGCAGAAAGGATGTGGGACACAAGAAGCAGGCAGAGAGAGGAGGGGTGGGAAGGCAGAGGCTGGGATGAAGGTGAATGGGTGGCCGGGCTGGGATGGAGGTGGGTGGGAAGGCGGAGGCTGGGATGGAGGTGGGTGGGAAAGTGGAGGCTGGGATGGAGGTGGGTGGG
>PVKE010006600.1:0-53730 GCA_004027555.1 Craseonycteris thonglongyai | reverse complement strand
GTTCCATTGTACTGCACATCCCATTTCTGATTTTCAAAGTGAAGGTTTAAAGAATCCCTGTCCACCCCCCCTCCCCCCATCCCCCCACCACACACCACCTCTCTCCTCTCAAGAGCGGTTTTGCCTTGGGTGTTTGGCTGGCTCATCTCCAGCATGTCCCAGAGTCCAGGGTGCACACTGACCTCTAGAAAGTTCTATCCCACCCAGGGTTCCAAGACGCTGACCAGCTCCTAGTCATGCAGGCTCATAGGCGAGGGGTGCTCAGAACACCCCCACCCTGAGTGCTCGGCCCTCCCCAGGGGCCCATGGGAAACTTTATCCCACACAAGAGGCCACCAGAATAGCAGCCGGGTCCTCAACCACAGCGCCTTTGAAGCAGTGCCCAGAAAAATACCGTGCCGACGAATGGTTCTCAGAACTTGGAGCTTTCGGGTCAGGTCGTTTTGTGAGACCAGAACAGCTGGCAACATCTCAGGAGCCATCCAGAGTCTTTTCTCTTTCTGCTAATTGGGATTTTGTTTGCTAGGGGAGCCGAGGGGCTGACTCCAGGATCGGTCCGCACGCAGGACCACCGTTAAAGCCCGGGGCCCCCCCTCATTTGCATGCCAGACCTGCATCTGCATCCTGGAAGACAGTGAATCTGTTCCCACAATGCTCCGGGGACGAGCGGGAGACTTTGTTGTGATTTGAACAAGCAGAAATGTCCCCTTTCTGCTCTGTCTCTGGGGATTATACAGCACAGATGCCAAAAAGACCTGGAGCGTTTATAGTTTACCCTTTGGGTAGCGTTTGAAGTAGTCAAGGCTTCCATCTCCCCTCTTTAACTTCCTAACTTTGGAACTTTACCCACCAGCTCACAACCGAACACACAGGGAGCGGGCATTCAGGCAGAAACAGGCGTGAAGGAAAACAAGGCCCGATGATAGACCTTGGAGCCCCAAAACTAAGGTGACCAGACGTCCCGCTTTTGGCAGACAGTCCTGATTTTTAACAACTTGTCCCGCATCCTGTGGCGTTTTAAAAAAGTCCCGATTTTTGGAAAGAATGCACGACAAGCCAGGGAACGGCGGGAGATAGACCCAATTTTTAATCAAGAACCCCCTCCCCCCTGGTCAATGGTGTCCCGCTTTCCAATGTTAAAATCTGGTCACCTTGCCCAAAACCGTTATCAGGGACAGCTAACACGGAGGGTGTGGGGATTGACTAGGAGCTAAGTCCCAAGTGCCTTTTAAGGAAGCCAACCTCTGTTTTAAAACAAGGAACTAAGAATGCTAACTGCTGCCCTCTTTGGTCAAACTGGGTAATGGCAGAATTAGGACGCCCGTCCCTGGTCATTCTGAACAACCTGCCCTAAGACGGACAATGTGATGGGGAGAAAGAAGAAAAAGAGCACCTATCCTTGAACACCTTCTAAATAATGCACTCCACGGTGCCTGAGCCCCTTGTTCACTCAGGAAGTATTTCTTGAGTGGCTACTACATACCAGGCCCTGTGTGGGTGGTAGAAACATGGACACACCTTACAAATAGCACATCTAATCCTTACAACTAACTTGCATAATATAAAACATTATTTCCATTGGCTAGACAAAGAAAACAGGACTCAGATTTAGATAAGAAACTTACCCAAGTTCACACAGCTACGAATTAAATCCATGCATGCCTGGCAGCAAAGCTCATCTTTCCACTACTGAACATTTCATACATTTGCACAAATCAGCCAGCAAGTCAAATGCATCAGAAATGCAGAGAAAAGGAAACTCCGCAAGGCTGAATTGTCAAAGAAGGACTCATAGAAGCCACAGAGGGTGAGAACTTTGAGGTGGGGTTAACTCCCCAAAACAGAGAAGTCCAGTTATCAATTAGCCTTAAAGTCCCTGGGTTTGGGGACAGGGCACACAGGCCTCAGGACCAAGGACAGTGGCAAAGGGGAGCAGAGCAGACTTTTCTGGACACCTGATGGGCAGTCCCAGTCTAACTCTGCTCAGCTGCAAGGCCTCAGGGCCTTTGCACATGCCATTCCTGGCATGGAACTCTCTTCTGTTCCCCTTTACCTAGAACTCCTATTGATCCTTCACATTTCAATTCAGAGAACACTTCCCTCAGAAGGAGCCTTCCCTGACCACCTGCCCGCATGTCAGACTAGAATAGGATTACTGTTATATATTCTCATAGTCCCCCAGTTTGTATGTATATGTTTGTGCATTCATTTGAATAGTATCTCGTCCCCTCTACACACACACATACACAGTGAGCTGAGATCATGTCTTGCTTTGCTCATCCCTCTAGCCCCAACATTTCACACAGTGGCTGGAACATAGTAGGTGCTCAGTAAACAGCTGCCGGGTGAAAGACAGAATCTTTCCCATTTTCATACCTACTGATGCTTCCTGAGAAGTCTCCCACTCCATCTTCCTCCACTCTGCAACTGTTTCAAATGCTATGTCTAGCTGCAACTCTCCAAGGCCAATTCTACTGCCATGAGCTGACCAAGAAAACTGTGCTGGGTTTTCTTCATGGAAAGAAAAAAGGGGGATACTGCAGGCAGTGGGAAGAGCACTAACAAGGGCACAGAGGTCAGAGGTCCCAGGGCTAAGGGACCATGAAGCCTGGCTGGAGAGAAAGCAGCAGAGGAGGCCCCTGAGTTCATTTTTGACCCATGTAAATGCAGGTTCTCTGGGTGATTGGAGCTTGAATGGGGGATGGTCCCACAGTCTGGGTCTGTACACAATGGCACTGCCACTCTATGCCCAGACTCCTCGTCCTGAGCCCCACCCGGTTCTGTCCTGATAACCTTCACTGGCTGGCTGAGCGTCTTTGAGAACAGGCTTGTGAACCCAGCCCACCAACTCTCCCAAGCTGGGCAAGACAGTTAAGTTCTTCCAGCCTCGGTTATCTCACTCAGAAGAAAGGCGAAGGACATACTCGTCAGGATGGACAACAGTAAAGGTAGAAACCACCTGGCACAAACTTTCCAAAAATAACCCAAACCCCCTTCTTCCACCTCCCACCCCGCCCAGTCATGTCCCAACATCCAGACTCGTTCCCTCCCAACAGAGCTGTGTGTGGACCAAAGGGGACCACTGAGTGTTTGGCATCTGGACGACCCTGCGGGCGGTTTCCAGATCTCGTGTGCGTCCCTGTCCAGCTGCCAGGATGGCCCCCTGCACCAGACCAGACCCGAGGAGTCGTGTTTTGGGGGTCTGTAGGCGCCCCCAGAAAGCAGCCCCTCTCAACAGGGCATCTGTTCAGCGTCACTCTCAAAGGAGTGCTGGCCCGGTGAACAGGCCATGTGCTGCCCACAGCGCACCTTGGTGCTGGGTGCCCTCTAGGCCAATGCCCACGGCCCAAGCGACTCCCCCATCACCTCTGCCATTTAGCTGAGGGCTGGCTGGGCTTCCAAGAGTGACTGCATGGGACCCAGAGCCTCTTACTCCCCTGTCCATGCGAAGCTGCTCCTGAAAGGTGGGCTGAGGTTACCCCTGAACCACACCTCCCACCGCGCTGACACATGCTCCCAGCTGGGGTAGCGCAGGGCACCCCGGGACACGTTGTCCTAGACACGCTGCTGCTCTCAGAAAGTGATGAGAGCATCAGAGAGGGATACGTTTGACCAGATGCGGCCACCAAAAGCAGAACGGTCACTGGAGGCCGTGCCCAGCTTTCCTGGTTAAGAAGACTGTTTTCATCGTTCTAATGCTGAGTCTAATGCTGTCGATAATAGCGTGCGGCATCAGCCAGCAAGCACGTGCTGTGCACATTCAGTGCTAAGTGTCTGTTGTTTCACATGGACTCTCCCCTTGGAGACTATACAGTAAAGTGCTGTCATGAGCCCTATCACCTAAAACATACAGCTCCTAGAGACTTTCTCAGTGCGTGTCCCAAGGTCATCCACCCAGGGAGCGGTGGGACCAGCATGCTACCAGGCAGCCTGACATGGAGCTGCTGCTTGTCACCAGCAGGTCATGCCTCCCTTCCAGAAGCGCATTTTCACTACAGTGCAACACAACAGAGACAGCCCATCGGCCCCTGACGCCGGGTTGGGCTCACGATCACTCAGTGTAACGTCCTTCGAATGTCTTCTGCAGCCCGTGCCAGGCTTAATCTGCCGAGTAGGGAGACATCTCTGACCTAGGTCAGCCTGCCCCACGCTGAAACATTTTTTTTTTTTTGATGGTACCAAAATTCTTCTTTATACCGCATCCTGTGGCCTTCCCACAACTCGCGGACATCTTAGGCTGACACAGAACAAGATAGTGGAAGAGCATGCTCAAGGTCCCTACATCATCTCCAGAAGATAGATTTTTTTTTATTATTGTTTTTGACAGAGAGAGTTAGAGAGAGGAGAAAGATACAGAGACAGAGAGAGAACCGAACTGGAGGCACTCCCCAGTTCAGCACATGGGTCCGCACGGGCAGGGACCGGGACTGGATCCTCGGTCCCTGGCACTGCAAACTGAGCGCTTAACCCACTGAGCCATCCCAGCTTCCCCAGAAGATAGATTTTTACAGATTCCGATGGCCCTTCCCCACCTGTGACATGGTTGCATGTCCCCTCATCCTGTCTGTCGCACTCAACACGAGAGGCCCTCACTGCGTGGGTGAGGGATGAATGTAAGTTTCCCAGGGGTTGCTACTCAGTGTACAAAGTTGAGAGACTTGATCTCCCCATGCCGGATCCTTCTCTCATCGGCAACGTAGTCTAAGACCTCACCACCACCCATCAGACACCCCTTGTGTTTGCAAAACAGACTGTCTTCCAGCACTGACATGATTTAATAACTCTCTCTACCCCACTGAATACCTGCACTTACTTGGGTGTGGAAGTAAAGGAATTTGGGGGGAGAGAAAGGAAGTCTTATTACATAGAAAATATAGAGCAGGAGGAAAAACCCCGGGCCACAAATTGGGAGCTGGGTTCTCTTTCCTGTTCTTTCGTTCATTGGCCGTGTGAATTTGACAAATCACTTCCATCTTGGAGCCCTTGTTTTTTATTGCGAAAAGGTTGGACCAAATGTTAATCCAGGGTCCCTTCCAATGCAAAGGCCCAAGGTGATTTTACCAGCCCTATACAGTCCTTCATGCATCTCCCCTGGGGTCGACTTTCTCTTTATTGGTCCAGGGCATCACATTCTTCCTGCTTACTGGGTCTAGCACCACGTCTCTGATAAGCTGACCAAACTCCAGTAAGCGATTAGGATGCTTGCCTGAAAGGTCTCTCTTGGCCTGTTATCTGTCTCAATGACCTGACGTTGCCAACCTGGGCAAAGCGAGTACTAAACTGGGTCCCACGGCACCCTAGCTGGCTCATCAACTCCCCAATTTGAGTGGCCCTCATCCATCTGTTTTCTTTATGAGCCACTATGTTTTCCTTTTCTTTTCTTTTTTTTGGCGATCACATCCTATTTTCCAAGCTGACAGACCAGCAAAGAATTTACTCCCCCAAATGGAAACAAGCGTGGGATCACTTAAATGGCTCAAATACATTAGGGGGACACTGGATCTGCATGCCAGGTGGGGTCTTCTGCTTGGCAGGTACCTGTAACTACCTGAAGAAGAATTCTAAAGAACGCGGAGAACAGGGCTTCTGCATTTCATTTCCCAGTTGTCTACTAACCCGAGGTAATAAAAAGGAACTCTGCTCTAATGATGTCACGTGCACCAAGTAGGGATGGGCTACACCCTGGAAGATAAAATTCAGCCCCCCTGGTCCTGATGATTAGCTCAGATGGAGATCTAAATGTAGATTCTCCAACTCACTCTAGTGTTCTAAGCAACTTGAAGAGCTCACCACTCCTCCAGGTTCGCCCACCCGCACCCCGTTCTCCTGCAGGTAGACAGGGCACCATCCACCCCACCCTCCCTGAAGGGCTTATTTCAAATGCTCCTTGAGCTCAGAGGAAGCTGTTCTGAAAACAAGAGGGAGCTTTCTTCTCTTCTGCACAATCTCACCCACGCCCTCCGCGACAGGCTTGCATTGAGGCATAAAGGCTAAGCGGCCACCTTGACCCCACCTTCCACCTCAGTCCCACCGCAGCCCAGCTGCAGCCCAGCCCAGGAGACTCCTATTTCTGAAACAGAAGGAATAGTCAATATTTTTCACTCTGTCAATATTTTTACCTTCATCTCCCTCCTGTCCCCATGCCTCTGGTTGGAAAAAAAAAAAAAAATTTTTTTTTTAAGGCCAAACAAAAACAAAACCGGGCCTAGGCTGAGGCCAGCAACTCGTGACGTTCCTGGCGGCGTTTGCTACGTGCCAGCAAAGACCGTCAGCAAGATCTACAGGAAACACCTTGCAGAATCCACTGGGAGAAGCAGAGGCCGCCGAGAAGTGCAGGCACATACACTCTGCGCCCATGTGACTGGGGGACAGGAAGCGGCTGTGGGATTCCAGGCCTCGGGAGGGCAAATACACAGTGGGGGCGAGGGGGGCTGCAGATCCCCCTGGTGTTTTCCACCGGGCATTCCTTTAACTTGCCTCTCTGTCCCCAACTGCCTATGCATGACCTGTGCTGAGGGGACCCAATTCGAAAGGTCAGAGGCAGAAAGGTCAAAGAGCCGTCCCAAGGGTCTTCTGTGCCGGGGCTTAGCAGAGCCCATTTTCCATGAAAGAGGGACGCACAGTGCAGTGCTCAAGGACACGAGGACTTGGGCACCGAAGTCTCTGGGGCTGAATCCCAGCTCCAACTTGTATGAGCTGTGGACTCTCAGGCCAATCACTCAACCCCTCTTCGCCTTACAAATGGAGATGCAGTGCCCAGGCCTCCAAAGAGGGATGTGGGGATGAAGTGGGACCCTGGGCACAGGGAACCTCTCTGTTTGGTGATGATTTCACAAGAGGCCCCCTGGCCCGAGGCCGTGAAGAGGCGAGAGGGCAGCAGGAGAAAGAACCAAGCAGTTCCAAGAAGACAGAGAAGAGAAGGCCAAGTCCTGGACAGGACCCGCATGGGGCGCTGCAAGCTCACGGCCTGGCTGCCAACCTTCCCCGTGTGAAGTGGCGACTGCCCCACTTACTCTCGCACAGGGCATTGCGATTTCAGGTCAGGTCGAAGCGAGGGACATGAACTGGTGTCTGTCCAACTGGAGCGACCATGCAGAGCCGTGCAAGGGACAGAGAGGGGTCGCCCTGCTCGACAAGCTAGTGAGTGACTAAGTCCTTCAGGGTCACATCTTGGTCCCTTTCCACCCAGGGACAGGGGGAGTGGAGCCCAACACGGTCCATCAGAGTGTGTGGGTGAGCCCCCCAAACCTTCCTTGCAGAGAAGCAGTGGGCATGGAAAGCCAGCGCCAACATGCAGTGAGGACTGAGTGACCTGGCATTGGCTGCCTGGCTTGGGCCAGCCTCCGTGGCCAGAGCTTGGCATTGTTCTGGCAGGAGGAGGGAACAGCCAGAAGCCAGCGTTCTGTGGGAAGGCCGTGGAAGAGTGAAGGCCATCGCAGCTCAGCTGGGGACTGATGGAAACCAGGGCCATTTTCCACAAGACAGGAGGTAGGCAGCCTGCTAAGGTGGCAACGCTGGCTTGAGGGAGCGCCTAGCCCCCATCCATACCCAAGTCAAACAGCAAACCTGCACATGGTTGCAAATGAAATCCCAGGGCACCCTCGCCCTCACCCTCTCAGCCTCTGATCTAATGAAGTGCCAACTGGGAGCTACATGGGCACAGGGCATGTTTCCTTGCTCCGTCTGCTGTTGGGTAGTAATTGTGGGTGTTCTTTCAGCACCACCAGGAATGGTAAGCTGGAGGTGTTTGAACTACCAAGGCATGATCAAGAAAGGGAGGTTCAGATCAAAGAGGGCACCAATGTTAATGTTCAGCTCAACTCATGCCTTCCTGGCTTGGAGCTAAAGTCAGCAATGGGCGTAGAGGTAAGGGGGTTGCTGCTAAGAAGGGTTGAGCTGACTTTTGCGGTTCCTCTTTTATTCCTGTTCCCTCTCCTTCCATGGTAGTATGTTCTGGCAGGCAGAAATGGGACCAGTTTGAGTGGTCCCTTGTGCCAAGTTCAAGTCCACTGTAGGGAGCAAGCTGGTGGTCTCCTCCCACCCACAGGCTATCTCTGAGGACCAATTTGCCTCAGAGGTCCTGGTGTTGTCCTGCCCTAGTAAGATAGTGTGTGGCTGTCTCCCCCAGGCTTGGCCAATGGACTCTTCAGCCCCAATACCACTCCCCTCTGCTGGCCCCAGCACTGAATCTGGAAAGGCTCATTCCAGCGGGCTGATGAGCTAAACGTGTGGAGGTAATGCAAGCGGGAGGGCCACATTCAATGTCCCCAGGGCCAGCCAGGCGAGTCTGCAATGGGTAGACAAGAACTCCCAACTGAGTGGGAAAACCTCCCTTCCAGCTACTGGGACCACTGAGTCATGGGGTGGCCTTGGGCAAGTCACTTCCTAAAAGTCTATATGTCCATATGGCCCTGCCTGGGGGCTAGAAAGACTCATCTAGATGGGGAGAGAAACTTCTTTGAATTTTGGTGGTGGGCATGACCTCCTTCTGAAGCTAACCCAACAGCCGACAGATGGCAGACCCTCCCAGGGCGTGTCTCTCTCAAAGGCCTGCTGCTTCACAGCAACAGAAAAGAATGTTGTCCTGAGAGGCTGTCTGCTCCTAAGTGGCCCTGTAAGAACCTTCCTTCTTGAGTTTCACCCACTCGAGGCTGGAGTATAGGAGCCAAGTGGGAGTCCAGCATTGGCTGGGTAAACTGGGGCAAGCCACGTCACTGGCTGAGCCTCCATATCCTTGCGCATCAAAGGCAGTCATGCATGCATTTCACAACTACGAGAGCTTCAAGTCTGTTCAGAGCACTGAACAAGACCAGTGAGGTCTCTGCACTCTTGGTGCTAAATCATGATGGAGGAGGCAGAGAAAACAGTGAACAAGTACCCATGGTAGTGCCAGAGGGTAGAGAAGGTGGTGTGTGTGTGTTGGGGGGGGGGGGTACTGTAAGACAGGGTAGGAAGATCAGGTGACATTCCAGTGGAGGGCTTCCTGAGGGAAGGAGCCAGCCATTGGAAACGTGGGGACATATGTTGCAGGGAGAGGGGACAGCAGAGGCCATGAGACAGGGACACCCTTGGAGCCTGGAGCATTCGAGGAACAGCTAGAAGCCCGATGTGGCCACAACAGGGCGAGGCGGGGAAAGAGGTCAGATCCCACAGGCCTTTTAGAACTTGTCAAAGAGTTGGGAGCCACTGGAAAGCTTGGAACAGGGCGTTGCCAAGATCGGAATGACATCTGAGAAAGGTCACTTCTGGCTGCTCTTTGGAGAATGGATGGGGGTGGGGGCTGAAGTGAAAGCAAGGGAATTAATAGCAGTCATAACCCCCACCCTTCCCTGCCCACCTGCTAGGGTCCCTATTAGGTTCCCAAGAGATTTCGTGCTGACACCTAGAAAAGTCCAGCGGCACGGAAGGAGACACGTATCCTCACACGCTTTAAAACTGTTTTTACAAGGAGGCGTTTGCAGGGCCTGGCACCAGCCATTTGGAACTGGGTCCCTGTATGGATTTCAAGGAAATGAGGTTGGGTGGCAGGTTGTGCCCTGCCCGAGCGACGCAGCTGTCGAGGCCCAGATAAACTCACAAATTTAAACCGGGAGCTTTGCTCTGGGCCCCGCCTAGCTCTGCTTTGGCTGCTGGTGCCGGACGGGGGTAAGCTAACACCCAGCAATGTGGGCAAGCTGATACTCCATGCAGACTGGCTTGCTGGATTCCTGGCCAAAGCTCATCTCCTCCTGGCCTCACTCTCAGGACCGGGGAGGAGGGAGCAGGAGAGTGCACTTAGGGGGGGTTTATTTCCGAGTGGCCCCTTGCAAGGATCAGCACACGGAAAGAACACACCCCAGTGCTCAGAGCAGCGGGGCTTCAAAGCATCATGGGTTCCCTCTGCCTCCTGCTGGGGCGTGGGGCACTGGCTTCGAAGCCAGAGGTCTGGGTTCAAGTCCCGTTTCTGCCTCCAGTGGTGTTAAAGAGGGACAGCGGCAGCAACCTCTCATCAGGGCTGTGGTCGGGACCCATGGGAGGGCAGACGTGAAAAGGCCTGGCTGAGTGCCTGCTTTCCCTCCCTCCCTCCCTCACAGGCCCTTCTCGGTGACAAGCTTCGGGCTGATGGGTGGACAGCCTGTGCTCAGTATATGCCTGGGGAATCTGAAGATGCAGCATAAATTATATCCCAACTAAACCGTAATGCTCTTTAAAATCCCAGCAAGTTCACAGAAGAGAAGCATGAAGAGGCTGACACACATCCAGGACCCCCTGCTGGTACCACACTCCTCAGATGCTCAAGTCCCTGGTGTAAAACGGCATGGTATTTGCATGTCACCTACGCACATGCTCCCGTCTACTTTAAACCACCTCTAGATTACTTACGACGCCTTATACAATGTAAATGCTACGTACATGGTTGGGAGGCTGTACTGGTTAGCGCATAATGACAAGGACAGAACTCTGCACATGCTCAGTAGAGACACAACCATCCTAGGCCTAAGTATACAGCCAAAATGTAACTTTTTTTCTGAATATTTTTCACCGACTTTGGTTCACTGAATCCATGGGTGTGGAACTGGCAGATAGGAAGGGCCCGCCGTACTGAGTATTTAGGTTTTGGGTTTTTGTTTTGTTTTTTAATTAAGTGTTAATTTCTCAGGACCTCCAAAGCCTGTCATGTGTACAATAAGGATACTGAGGTTTCCTAAGGCCTCACAGCTGGAATGTGACAAAATGAGATGGAGATGCCTATTTTTCCACTGCTGCTCCTGGTCCACACACCACCCACGTTTCCTGGGGCTTTCTCTGTGCTTTTGATTTTCTTGTGTTATTTCATGTTCTACACCAGTAATACAACTTTCCTTAGGAGAAGCGGGATGAAAAAAAGGGGCAAACAAAAAGAAAATTAAACGATACATTTTTGAAATAACCTCTTTCCCACTCCCCAGGTACAACTATACTTCATATTCACATGTTACCGTCAAGACCTTTTCCCGCGTCCACATAAACCTGTGGCCCTGTTCTTCCCCCAAAACAGAACATTCTCATTGGTGACCTTGGAATTTTTTCAAACCTAGTAGGTCAGTTCATAGAGCTCTTCCTGGTCCCTTTAAATAGCTGGATTGTTTCCAGTTGCACAGATATACAACAACATGGACATTCTTATAAACAACACTGTGATAAACATCCTTGTGTGTTTACGTTTGTGTGCACATATATTTACGTAAATGTTTATATACGTATATATACACACAAACATATACACGAGGAGTGCATACAGACATACATCTTAGCATACTCATCTGATTTTTTCCTCTGGATCTAGATACTATCCCCAGCTTTAGAACCTGTTTTAATATTAACATTAATGCAAGTGGGCAGAGCCTGCCCACTCCTGAGCCAGCCACTCTGCAAGCAGCTCAGTCTGACATTGAGCATAATGAAGGAAGCATTAGGTCCAGTCTCTCAGGTCCTGCAAGTCACTCCCACACCCCCCATCCTCCCACTCACAGCTCCTGAGCACCCCGCCCAGGCCAGCTGCCCATTAAACCTGAAACACTTTGCCGAGTCCTGTCCCTTCTCAGCCTTGTTGGACCCAGCCTGAGATTTCAAAAAGTTTCTACAAGGTTTGGGCAAACATTCCAGGGCAGCCCAATCTCCTATGTCCCACAATCACGGGCGGAAGCCACCTCCCCAACAAGGTCCCTTCCTGCTTCTGCGTGCCCCTTTCTACGTCTGAAAGGTCCTCGCTGCATGGGGAGGGAATATCCCTGTTGGTCAAAGACTGGCTGCAAACTGTCTTCCCCTCTCTCTGCTCAGCATCAAAGGGATTGGCCTCAGACACTGGCCCTGAAGCCAAAGAATGACATCGAAAGGAGAGGAAACAGACCAGAAGAGAGCCACAATAATAACCCATTTAACTAATAAAAGTAACTTCCTTCTATATGTATTCAGGGACCATACACACATGCCTCTAACCAGTCTGAACTCAGTGCTTCTGTTCAGCATAAACTTCTGCATGCGTACATTTTACTATTTAAAAACATACACACGCACACACATATGCACACACACTCAATTCTGTCTGCAAGTCCTCCCACTCGATTCCCGGGTGAGGTTCAGCTCAGGATCTGCGGTCGCAGAGGGTGCTAGGCCCTCGTGTCTGGGGTTCAAAAAGATGCATCCCATGACTGCCTCACTCTTACACTGTGCCTCCTTTCCCCCACCCCCTCCTCTAAGGAAAAACCACCCAGATGCCCCAGGGCTGCTCTCCAAAGAAGCGGTGATCAGACAGGAGGAAGACCTGGCCCAGGTGCTTGCTGAGAGGTGGCTCTATATTGTAGAGACATTTAAGGGCGCTCCGACTTTCTAAACGTGACTCTACTTTTCTATGTGCTGCCATCCTAAGCTGCCACTGCATTACTTTATACCCACCGATGTCAGAGCTCTTCCCCTATAATCACCGTGTGGCGAGGGAGTATAGGGACACGCATTTTGTAGGCGTGGAGATGAGGTGCAGGGTGAGGTGCTTAAGGCAGCACGCACGACTGAGGATGACCACGATCGCACCCTTGCTCTGTTCACTCCCTCCGTGCCCGCACAAGAGCCCACCAATCCTCTTCTGACCTCGGCCAGCCGCCAGTCTGTGTGTGCAGAGCCCACGTGTCCCTTGGGAGTGCTTCTCCTTCTCTCCGCTTGCTGTTCCCTCTGGTATTTGCTCCCCCAGTCCCAGACCGCTCCCCTCCATGCCCAGCCAGCGCCCGGCCAGCGCCCTGCCGCCCACAACTCACTGGCTATTTCTGGGCTGGGACAGGGAGGGCCCACTGCATCCTGGTTTCTCAGGGGTGACTCTCTTTGGCAACCCCCCAGGTGCAAATCTGGTTCATCTATTTAGAAGAGCAGCAGAGGAAACCCACCCCGCCCACAGCTGCCCACAGGAACACCCCCTCCTGCATCCCTGGGGCCAGTCCCAGCAGGTTCCACTCACTGCAGGCCCCTCAGAGGCAGGAAATCCAGCTCAGGTGCTCAGGAGCAGGACAGACGGGCCTGTGAGGCTGCCAGAAACCCCCCGGCAGGATGTAGGCGTCCCCCCGACCCCCCAGCCCCGGGGAGTCAAAGGTGTGCGCCCAGGAAAGTGGCAGGCTGCTGCTATTGGCTTTCCACACTGGCTCTCTGGACCCAGATTCAGGGGACCTGCCGAGTCCTTACTTTCCCACCATTGTTCTTTTATCTGATTATAAAAATAATGTGTCACCATTGTGAAATTTCATTTTCCAGAAAATACTGGTCAAAATAAAATCACCCCGAACCTCACAAACCAGAGAGAACTAGTGCTGAGATTTAGGTGTCTACAGACATTCAGACTTTCCTCTAAGCATCTACACACATAGTCACGTCTTTTCTTTTTCACAAATGGGCTTCTGTGACTCCAAGTGCATCATGGGAATATCCCCATATCCTAATATGGAGACCACCTCAAACTCTTTTATGGTCACCCAGGAGCCCGCTGTAAATATACCGTAACTTAAGCAATCTGTTCATGGCAGACGTGTTGATGAATCACTTTGGTGTGTGACGTTATCAACAATGCAGCCGTGGACCCCATGGCTTGTTTCTTTGGAGAAACCTCTGGACATGAGACTGCTGGTGAAAGAGTATGCACAGTTCTGAGGCTCCTCATCTTGGTGCCGGACGGTCCTGCAGAGAGGCCGTACCAATGGCTCTTCCCATCAGTAGCCTGGGAAGGTAACAGACCAACTTCTCTGAGGAACACAAGTGCCACCATGCCCCCCACCAGTTCAGGGACATGACCCAGGAACCCCTAAGGGCATCAGTTCGGGCAGCACACTTGTTCCTGGCAGTTGGGGACAGAGCGGATGGGAGGAGCTCTGGCTGCTCAGAGTCATTGGAAGCAGGCAGGGTGATGAGTGTGAGTGTGAGTGTGAGTGTGTGTGGGGCGGGGCATACAAGGTTCCCAATGTCTCCCAATAGTGTCCCTTGGCTGATGGGGGCATAGGGTGACAAGGGGGCTACACAGGGTAGTGATAAATGCCTGGACCTGGAATGCAATCACTAGAAGCTGCCTCCCCTACTCCCCAACTCGCTGTGTGACCCTGGGAAAGGGCGTCGCCTCTCTGGGCCTCCATTTGTCCATCTGTTCAGTCTTAATTCTTGGATCTCAGAACCAGCCTTAAGACCAGAGCAGACAGATCTCTACCATCCTCCCTCCATTCATCTTTCTTTGGTCTATTATTTTTATCAACTTGGACTTCACGCAGTGCTGCACCACCCATTGTCAGCTTCTGTCATCCATTGTCAGCTTCTGTGATCCATCTAGCGATCAGCAGGATAGAGACAGTGGATCTTCATGGGAAAGAACACGCTTTTCAAATTCAGCTTCAGTTTAACACATGCTGAAAGCCCCCCCGGCGATGCTGACCTGTCTCACTCATCTTCACCTCAGCCCTGCATTATAAATAGGGACCTTCCCGTGTGCAGTTGGGAAAACTGAGGCTTAGAATCCACAATAGTTTACTCACACTTATACCATGAGTAAAGAAAGAGCTGATTGAACCTCAAGTCTACTTGATGTTAGCTCAGTCGCTTTCTAACACCCTCTCCTGTCTCTACAGCCAGCCCTACAGAGTCTTCGTGGTTAGAAACAGGAATTTCTCTAGTGTAGGGCTGAGGGGTGGAGAAGCATGAAGTCACCGGGATTTCTCAGATGGGTCATGCTTGGCTCAGGGACCTCAGAGCCAATTAACATGTCTCTCCTTAACTTTTATTATCTATAAAATGAGCACTGAGAGGATTAATTAGCAATGTCTGCCAAGACCTGCTTGGCCCCTTTATCGTCATACAGTACTTTTCATCCGATAAGTAAGCAGGGAGCCTCCATTCCTTCTTCCAGAACCCACCATCTATACATACTTGGCTGACACACAGGTTGAGCAAGCTTCTGCAATCTGTACCCCAGATCACATCCCAAACCCCAAACCCCAGGTCCGAGGTACCGGTAACCAGGTCCTGGTGACACTAGGACTTGAAATCCTCTGTGGCCTGCGCCACCCCTAACCAAGTATGTTGCAGAACCACGGCTTTGCAATAACACAGGGATTAGGAAGAATCTCCAGCTGACCCTAAAGACTGTCCCTCACCCTACAAGTAAATGGGGGCTTTAAAGCTGCCAACAAGCTGGGTGCCCGCTGGTCTCTAATTCCAGGTCTTGTCTCCTGACCCAGCTTTCCCAGGTCCCTAGAGTGGTGCCCGAGGCTGCGGCAGAAGTGGGTGGACAGGCGAAGCAGGGAAGTACACACACACTGGAGAAAGGAGGGAGTGCTGGGGACTGAGCCATGGTCATGTCCAAAGGGAATGACAATGGCCTTGGGCACAGAGCTAAACTCAGAGCGGCGGGGCCAGGCGAGAGGTCTGATTCACTGCTGTGGCTGAGCCAGGAGGGACACACTGTACCCCCATGTGACTCAGAAGAAGGCACCCCTCAAGGTGCTGCCCACCTGCACCACCCACCACACTGAAAAATGCCTTCACGGTCCTATTGCTCTTAGGTTCCAGCAACAAACAAACAAGCAGAGGGCTCTCCGAGAGGCCACGTGGGAGGCTGGGTAGCACAGAACACCACCACGGTTGCACAAACTTCCCTGGGGCCCGTGGGGAGAACCGAAGTCAGGCCATGGGTGGGCTACGAACAAGCTGATACGCTAGCTGCTCCCGAATCTGCCATTTTGGTTTCCTGAACCTTCGGACAGTAAGGGTGTGGTGGCAAAGGGGTCCCCAAGTGTGCTTCCTGCAGCCCCTCAACTGCCCACGCTGGGCCTGTGGAGAGGGGAGAGTAGATCCCCCGGCCTTGAGGGTCAAGGCCAAGGCCCACTCATCTCTGTGGCCTCGGCACCTCACCCAGTGCCTGGAGCAGAATAGGAGCTCAGTGCATCTTTGTTCAAGGAATAGAGGTGTCTCTAGCGGATGTATTCATGGGAACTTTCCAGTCGTAGGAACCATGCACCCAGCTAGGGGGAGGGCATCCAGATTGGGAGATGACGGCGGGTACCCGACGCCCCTGCCTGATGGTCTCCATGAATGATGTGGGCGAGGAAGAGGGTAGAAATCCAGACAGCCTTGTGCGGCTCCTGGGCCCACACGGAGCTTGGGAACAAGGACGCCACAGGTCCTGTGGACCTTGCGCCCAGCCCTCTGGGGAGCCGGAGATGCCTCCTCTCTAAGCCTCTCCAGCCCTGTCCTGGCCCCAGGCTCCATCCAGGCAAAGGGGCAGCCCCTTGCAGGCCTAACCCAGCACCAGGCGCCCCCGAGGCCAAGCCTCCTCAAGCCAACAGATTATTTCCTCTTTCGCAGCCTCCCTCCCTGGTGGAAAAAACAAGCAAACCGAATTGCCTTGAGCAACCTGAAACTCTGTGACCCTGGGGCCAAGTGGCAGGATCCAGCTGCACCTTGGGTCCCCTCCACTTCCCTCTAGCTCACCTACCCTTAGGCCCAGCGGCCAGCCCTCCCGGTTATTTATAACTGTGTCAGAGGAGAAGGAGGCAGGAAATTGGAAATTATGAAGGAGGGGGCAAGGAGGAGTGGCAGGGGCCAAGTGACCTCGCTGGCTTGGAGTCCAGCACCTGCCTGGCCTGTGGCGTCAGCGTCCCATGACGGGGAATTCTTCCCCAGCCCGCCTTCCTCCTGGTCCTGGGGCCTTACCTGCGGCGTTCTCTCCCCAGCCTCGTTCCTGCCCCCAGACCCAGGTGAAGCAGTTTCATCCTGAGGCCACAGTCACGTGGGCTTTCTGATTGGTGTTAGGGGTATAGGAGCTGGGGGGGTAGGTGGTAGGGCCAGCCCTGGGGGTGTAGTGGGCAAACACCTGGCCTTTCACCTCCACCAACACCACCCCCTTCTCTCTCTCTCTCTCTCTCTCTCTCTCTCTCAAATACCCTGATCTCTCTATCATTTAAACACCTGAAAGCCGAGTCAGAAGGGTCCTTGCTTAGGGCCCAAGACTTCTCATTAACTGCATCAAGGATCTTCAAAGGGAAGGTGACACCTAGAATCACAGAGCCTGGGGCCCTACCCCTTGGGGGCACTGGCCCCTTTTTCTGTCCCCTCCCCCTGCTACTCCCCAGGACTCTGGCTAGCCAGGACTCTTCTGGTACGTCCTGTGTGCATGGCATAGGCTGGGCATGTCCATCCTCGCTTTGCCTAGAGCCCTGAGCTTGGAGATGGGGCCCCCCAGGT
The DNA here is from genome assembly GCA_004027555.1 of Craseonycteris thonglongyai. Taxonomy (NCBI): domain Eukaryota; kingdom Metazoa; phylum Chordata; class Mammalia; order Chiroptera; family Craseonycteridae; genus Craseonycteris; species Craseonycteris thonglongyai. The sequence continues at coordinate 36,504 of PVKE010006600.1, read as the reverse complement.
GGCCACCAGAAATCCTGTGAGGCAAAATATCCCAGGAATTCATCCACCAAAACATTCTAGGCCAACCCTAACTTCTAGACAATTACACATTGTGAGGCCATTCTTTTTTTTGTTTTTGTTTTTCACACCATCACCAAATCAGCGATTCTCTAGACAAGTGTTCTGAAGTGGGTAGACGGGCAGATGACTATAGATGGCCTTCAGGAAGGTTCTGAACCTCTAGCAATCTGTATGTTTAGCTTTGATCAGATTCTCAAAGTCGCTCCAGTCCCTAAAATGATCCAGACAAACAATCGAAGAGAAGTAGAGAATAGAGAGGTGAGCACTCAGGCTAAGAATGTGGGGACCAGGAGTGGGGACCCACAGGGTGTCCCCCCTGCTGCTCACTACCTTCTCTTACAGTCCTTGTCCCCTGAACTTTCAAGTCACAAATACCTCACCTTCACACCAGCCCCGCCTTCCCTCCATCAAGCCCCTCATGGTATAAACATGATACCAGATGTGACGATCTGATGTGTGCCCAGAACTGAGGCAAGGAAAATGATCAAACAAGTCATGGGCACAGGACGGCTCCTTACATCTGGTCAGCGTCTGGCCTGGAACACCCCTCCCTGGCCCCTTTCCCTTCCAGCCCCTAGAAAGTGCCCACGCGCACTGAGGCTGCCATGAGCACCCCCAGGTGAGCACCTCCCCATGCCAAGCACAAGACACGTCCGGCGTTCTTCCCTATCAGCAATCACAAGCATGCAAGAGGGCAAACGTGGTTTTCAGACTCCTCACCTGGCAGCATCTTGCCAATGGGGCGTATAGATCCTTCTTGGAAAAAATTAGTTCCCTGATCACACATGCGTAGGAAACACTGGATTGAACACAGCCAAACAGGTTACCGTGCAGCAGGACTTCTCAGAGCCTTTACGATGCCAATGGTCTTTGTATGTCTCCATGAGGGGAAGACAATAAACCACCTTCCTAAACGTATTGACTGAAAGAACATTCCTTATGACCAGTGTGTGGAGGATCACCCCTTAGTCTGTACCTGGAAATCTCCTTCTGCCCCCTACTCCACGTTCACCTGATGAATGACGAGAGGTGGTGAACTTCCACTCAGAACAAACAGTGCTGGGGTAGCCTTCAGTAAGGACCCAGGGGCATGAAAGTAGAGGACAGATCAAGGTCTGATGGCAGATTTGGAGGTTCTCATTGTAAGACTCCAAGGGGCTGGAATCTATAAAGTGCTCTGGGGATGGGGGGGGGGAGAGCAAAGTTGTGGTAATAGCACAAAAGGAAGGAAATCCCACCTAATTCCCATCTTTCAGGCCTGGAGGGAGAGCAGGCAACAAGCTGTAAATAAGGGGAAAGCAAGGCGAACATTAGAATGGGTTGCCTGCTCCTGGCCGAGAATAAAGATACTGGCCTTAAGACAACACAAGTGAAGAAGTAAGAGGGCTCCGCCCTGCAGGAAGATGCAAATAGCCGCTGTCTGCGTTTTGTTTTGTGTTATACAGAGCAGAGTCTTCCAGCTAAGGTTCCCCAATGCCCCATTTTCAGTATTTGTTTATTCCTGTAGTTCGCCCACATTTATTGAGCACCTACTAAGTGGGAGGGCCCCATGGTCAAGAGTACCCATTAATTTCCAGGCAGCGAGGCTATTCTTAGTTTTGTGGTGTCTATTTAAAGAGTGTTAATCCTCTCAGCCTCCCCCCATGCAATTAGATGCATACCTCCTTCCAACCCGGTATACTGCTCTCACCCAACTGGGAAGGAGAATGAACAAGTGTTCTGCCCACCCTCCTCCTCCCGGCCAGGAATGTGGCCTCCCTGGGCCAGGGCAGCTTGGGAAGCAGCCAAGCCGAGGGACATGTGCCCGCTTTGCTTGGGACCTTTAGTCTGTGCTGAGGTCCAGAGTCCTTACCTGGCAGCACAACGAGGCAACAGAGTGGGATGGTGAAGGAAGACCATGGCCCAGAAAACAGACATGTGAGCTCAAATACCACGTGCGCCACTGATTGGCTGGGTGACTTTGGGCGTAATTGGTGATTAAAGGTTCGGATTCTGGAGTCAGGCTGCCTGGGCTCAAATCCTGGCTCCTCCACAAACATACTACTAGCTTATTCTAGGCAACTTAGCCTCTCTCAGCCTCAGTTTTCCCATCTGTAAAGGGGAATGAGGGTGATGATAATACTAATTCCCATTAGGAAGCTTTAGTAAATACAGAAATCTCTCTGTTAACCAGAACTCAAGCAACCACCACTCTGAAGCAACTGGCAAAAAATATACTACATTTATCCAGCATCTACCAATCCCCATGATGCCAGTTAACTGAGAGTCTACTGTAGTAGAATTAATATATGTATAGCAGGGCAGTCCAGAAAAAAATCCAGCCATTGTCAGTATAACAAGCATGGTTACATGGCTGGATACTTTACAGACAGCCCTCGTACACAGTTCTTAGAACAGCTGTCAATAAATAGTAGCTGCTTTAGAAGAATCTCCAGATTCCCTCATCTGCAAAGCAGACATCAGAGCACCTTCTCATTGGGTGGCTCTGAGAGTTAAAGAAGATAATGCATGAAAAGGTCTTGGAATATAAAAGTGATCCAAGGCATGTTACATGGAATCAAGTATTATTACTGTTTTTATTCTGGTTCCAGCTCTCTTAGGCCAATCTGCTCCAACTCTCTAGGTCTCAGATTCCCCATTTGTCAAATGAGAACAGTCAGATGGCTTCCATAGTGTCACTCAGCACAGGTCACATGCAGCAAAGACTGTCAGTCACCCGGGAGCCTTAATCGGCCCCCACACACCCCCAGCTTCCCCACGTCTCTGCACACAGCTCGTAAAACAACTCGAAAGAGAAAGAAACAGATGACTTGCGCTTGCAAATGTCTTGATCTGCACGGTCCTACCAGTGTGGCGGCTTTTACCACAGGTGGCTATTAAACACCTGAAATGTGACTCGCCCAAACGGAGTGTAAAACACATGTTAGATTTCAAAAAAACTTAAAGATATTAAAACCCTACTAGTAACTCTATTAATTGATTACATGTTGAAACGATAACATTTTAGCTATGTTGGATTAAGTAGTGTTAAAATTAATTTTACCTACTTTCTCCTTTTCTCACGTGGCTACGAGAAAACTTAAAATCCACGCGTGGCCCGCGTCTGTGTCTTACAGCACTGTCTCTCCCTTTCTGTCTCCCTGCCTGTGGGTCGCCCAGTAAGAAACTCTTCTCTGGGGGAATACAGAAGGAATGTGAACTATTCGGGGTTCATTTTTTTCGAACAGAATAAAACACAGATGTCGCCTATCCAGGTGGGGCATTCAATTTCAAGCGTCTCCAGGACTGTCTTCTGGCTTAACCCCTCAAGCCCCGACTTAACATTTGGGGACTTAACCCCTCAAGCCCCGACTTAACATTTGGGGACTTAACCCCTCAAGCCCCGACTTAACATTTGGGGACTTAACCCCTCAAGCCCCGACTTAACATTTGGGGACTTAAAGGAGCCCTGAAAACAATAAAACCCATCAGGCTGACCAAGCACCCTGTGAGGTTCACACACTTGTCAGCACCTGAGGGTCGTGTCTGCGCTCTGGTTTCCCAAGCCACCTCTTGTGTTCTGTTAGGAAAGAGTGGACAATGGCCTTGGCTTTGTTTTCCAAGACAGCTGCCACTGTTTAACATACTCTCTTTGCAGCCTGGGACAGCTTTTTCTCATTGAATTGGTCAATACCTAACATATCAAGCCTGATTTTCCTTCCCCCCCTTCTCTGTCTCTCTAACACACCCAAAGCTACGTATTGATTGCCCAGAAAGGCTGGGAAGGCTGTCTTCCTCGAATGTCCTCATGTCATTATGATATTTCTGTTGCATGCTACTCTGCATCAGGCACTGAGCTAGTTAAGACGTGACTCTATGACCCAGCTCTCTCACCATCTAGGACAGTGGTGTTCAACCTTTTGCTTCCCTGGGCCGGACTGGAAGGAGAATTGTCTTGGGTCACACGTAACATACACTAACATTTATGATAGCTGATGAGCTAAAAGAAAAAAAAAACCCCAAAAAAAGTTGCAAAAACAAAATCTCAATATGTTAAGAATTCGTGTTAGGCTGCAATCAAAGCCGTCCCGGGGCACAGGTTAGATGTACCTGATCTAGGGGGAGGCACCAAGTGCTGACGATAAATGCCTGACATTTATCAAGCCTTGACTGCATGCCAGGCGACGGGCCAAGCCCGCAACTCCCAGGGTCTCAGTGAGTTCTCCCCCGGTCCTGAGAAGTCCCGCATCCTGTCCTGGAATACTCCCTCTTCCAGGTGAGAGCAAAGTGGGCTGAGAAGGACTGGCCTGCGATCAGACAGCTGGCAGTTCATGCAGCCAAGTCTGAACCCGGCAGTCTAACTCCAGGACCTGTGCGTTCAACCGCCCCAGAAACTGTGGAAAGTGTGACAGCAAGCCTGTGAGCAGGGTTCTCTGGGGATAAAGAGGATAGGGTTCCTCATTCTGCCTCAGAGAGCAGCTGGTCTTACTCACTCAGAGATCCACCAGCCCAAAGGAGATTCAAGAGGTCACGGGGACTCAGGCTCACAACACTCGTAACCCACAAGGCTGCAGTGGACCCAGGGATGCGCTTTGTTGCCCCCACTCCCCTGCCAAACACACACCTATTTCTTTTTCATTGCGCCAACATTTAAACATCAGATTGCACATGAAACCTTTGGATCTGGAGCTCAGCCTACGAGGCTGGAAACCTGGTGGCCTTGGACTTGCCTTCTGAGACCGTGGAGCTAGAGACCAGCTGTCCCCTTCAGGAGGGATGTGAACCCATCAGTTCAGCACTGTCACCCCTAAGCTATTGTTGCCTTTCCTGCTCCAAAGCCAAAGATGAGTCGCTGTTTATCATCATATTTTCTCAGGGTTTGGTTGTTTGTCTTAAATTTTTTTTATTTGTTAGGCATTGACCAATTGTTTCCTTTTTTTTTTTTTTAATTTATTTATCCCTCCCAAAGTGGGAAAACAAGAGACTAGGGAACTGGGGAAGCTGGGATGGCTCAGCAGATTAAGTGCTCGTCTTGCAGCCCCAGAGTCCGAGGATCGAATCCTGTCCCCGGCCCATGTGGACCCGTTATGCTGAACTGGGTGTGCCCCCAATTCAGTTTTCACCAGGGCAAGCTCCATGCAGGAGGTCCCCGGCCCAGTTCCTGCCCTGTGCAGCCCTGCACCCACCTGTGGAATGAAACTATGTAGAAAAATAATGACATGCAACTATGGAGACTGCTCTGGGCCCTCCCCCTTCTGTCTCTGTCTCTCTGTCAAAAACAATAAAAATGAATCTTAAAAAAGAAAGAGATAGAGAGAGACTGGGGAACCACATACATACTTTATGATAGAAGTGAGTAATGTTTCAAATATGTTTCTATGCAAACATCCAGTTTCTGAGACTGGCCTCTGAAGGCATTTAGGTTTGTGATCTGACCTAGAGGAGAGGGAAGGAAACCCAGGTGAGGAGAACATCAATCAAAGGAGGAACTGGGACCCACACCAGTGTCTGCCTCCCTCAGGTACAGCCTTTTCCCACTGTACTCGTTTGCTTAGAAACTCATGCTGGGGAGAATATGGATGTTAGGGTTCTTTGGCATCTCTCTGCCCTTCTGGTGAACATTTGTATCAGGAAGCTACAGGCACAGGATCCTGGGGGTCCCCTATTGTTGGGAAGGGGAATGAACTGTGATTGCCCAAAAGGGCAAATGCTTGATCTGAGTGTTCCAAACCCCCTCCTCCTTTCTGTAAGCAAAGCTTCCATCGGATCACACACATCTAAATCACAGGTCTTCATCCGTGCCTGGCTTTTGTGAATAGTCTTCTCAGCTACAGATGGTCAAGCCATTAGCCAAGTTTCTTGGAGCAAGGGGTGTAGACTGCGGGTCAGGACGGGCTGGTTCTGCTGAATGCTGAGTCTCAGTCCCACCTCTTCTTCTTGTCCATCAACTTAAGTCATGGTGTTAAAGGGCAGATACTGAAGTGACCTTGAGGTTTAATTCTAGCCATCGGCTAGGTCAGTATGCCTGCTATCTGTTTGGCAAATCAGTTCTGCTCCAGCAGGAAGCTGAGTGGTCAAATATGTCATCTGAGAAAGTATGTCAGCTCATTAGTGGGTTTTGTTCAGTCGAAGCCCTCATCCGCTTCTACAACCACAAAGATCCTGTATCTTATCTTAAGAGACTATATTTCTACAGAAGTCATCTCCTAAAAGGTGTCGTGGGTGGATTTGGTACTCAATTAATTATTTAGCTAGTTTAGAGATCCCCTCCCAAGGGGAATTAGAGCCAGAAACACTTACTATGTAGTAGGCACTCAGGAAAGTATCAATTACTATAAATATATAGGGGGAAAGTACATATGTGCCCCCAAAAGTCTATCCTGCTATTTTACAGATAAGAGACTAAAATCCAGGGACAATGACATGACCAAAGTGATTTCAGAATCAGGTTCTAGGTGTCCTTGACTCCAGGCCAGTGCTCACTCCTTATACCCGCATATCTCCCTATGCTGGGGCAGCCCGTCGGCCAATGGGGGTAGGTGGGGAGTGGGTAGGACTCAACAGCCACGTTCAGTGTCCCTGCTCCATTTCCCAGGTCTCTCATTGGCTGCCCCGGCATCTTTTGCTGATTAGAGGCAGATGGGCGGGAGCAACCGAAAGAGGGAAGGTGGGCACCTGAGCCTTGCAGACAGTGGAGGACTTGGCCTCAGAAGAAGCAGGTTCCAGTCCTCAGTCTGCGCATCGGCTGTGCGGCGGAGCCTTGAAGCACACCAGTTCTCACATCCGCATCTGTTTAATGGGAGCAGTGACCCCTACCACCCTGCTGTCTTCCACAGGACGGGTGGTCATCACATAAGATCAAGTGGATTGAAAACTCTCAAATGTGCGTGTCATGAAAATACAGAGTAGGGAACTTTGTTCTTTTGTTTCTCTGTCCTGTGGGAGGCAGTGTGACCAAGTAGAAAAACATATGACTTGGGGGCGGTGGGGGGGAGTGTCCAAGAACCATGATTTTGAAACTCAGCTCTCTGTTTGTGAGCCCGAAAAATGTCTTATCACCCCTAGGGGCTCCATTTTCCTCACCAATAAATAGGGGTTGGGCAAGAATCGCTGCTCTGCCACGTCATGTAACCACACGACTAAAATGATCATTTATGGTGCTTTCGGGATGTGGAAGATTCTAAGCTAAACACTGTCTGTGAATTTTTTCACTTAATCAGCAACTTAGTGTGTTACACACTGTTGTGCCTCCATGTTGCAGATGAGAAAACTGAAGCCAGAGAAGTTGCCCAAGCTTGTCAGCTCACAAGAGCTACTGTGCTTCCGAGCCACAGGGGCTATGAGTCTATGATGATAAAGACTAGGTCAAAAGGAGAACCCGCCTAACTCATGCACTGCAAGCACTTGAGCCAAATACCAGAATTCCTAAAGCAGGGCTGGCGAACCTTTTGGCGATTGAGTGCCAAAGTTTATGAAATAAGAGTATACTTGCTCGACTCGTGTGCCAACCCATCGAGTGAGATAGAGGTATCGATTATTTTTATGTCTATAAGAGGCATAGGATGTTTTTATAACAAAAAACAATAATTACGCATGCCGAAATAATTGTTCCGCGTGCCACTTTGAGCACGCGTGCCATAGGTTTGCCACCTCCGCCCTAAAGTCATGAAGCCACGTCTCCAAAAAGTCTGCGCCAGGCTGCCAGCTCACCTGCCCGATGCCCTCATCTGGAGGTTGCAGGAGCCCTGGGATTTCTGAATGAAGGGAACAGCCCTTCACAGGCAGCATGGCTGGCCTACCAGCTGCCCCGCCCCCTCGAACCAAGAGGGATCAGAGAGGGGGACAGGGAGGGGATGACTGCAATGCAGGTTAAGGTCTCGAGTTCCGGAATGGTCTGCTCAGGTGTCCCCCCTCCCCACCCCCATGTCTTCCCAGGGCTCTGTTTTTCCACCTGCTGAACTTTACCTTGAGCTTTCTGAGGCCAAATGTAATAGTTTTCCTTCCCTTCCCTTCCCCACCCCCACTCAAAGCCAGGTGGCCGCAGGCCTGAGAGTACTTTAAGTCCCGACTCTCTGTGCAGGGAACGCCACTGTTTGGTGATAAGATGTCCATGAACACAAATCAGAACTGGGTGTGGGGCGGCATGGACCGTGGCAACCAAACCATCCCAGCCTCGCACACGGATCAGGAAAGGCGTGCCCGGCCAACCTCCCCTCCTGCAGACACGAATGTTTTAGCAGCCAGGCACTAAGACTTCTTCGTTCCACTACGGCTGGGACAGACACCTCGTGTCCCTTTAGTTAGAATCAATCCCCTTCTGCTCCAGCCGGTCAGAGATGAGTACAGGAAAATAAACACCTGCACCCATGTCATTGCCTCTGAAAAAGTATGCGACTCGGCCGGGACACATCGGTGACAGGCTGACTGCCAACCTCGCTCTCAGCATGGCGGGCACATCAGAAAAAACGGCAAGGGTAGTAAATGTGTGGAGTGGTGGTGAAGCTGGTAGCGAAGAATAGGTATCTCCAAAGGGGTCCTGCGCTGTTTTCACCTTGTCAGTCAGCTAACCCAAACAGTACACCGCGGCCATCCAATAACCCATGAGACTGCTTCCGGGCTGAAGAAAACACCAAGTTTCTTTGCTTTGGGCTGCAATTAATTGGGATATTAGCTGATTATGTCAGAACAATGACTGGCTAGTCTCCGCCGTGATAAAAATCATTTAACTGGCTTTTTTTTATTGGAAGAATAACAACACATGAAGTTGTGATGGATAGTTTTTCAAAACGTGGAACTCATGGCAGGAAAATTTATAAAAATAGTCCCTGGTGTTGAAAAGGCTGGGAACCGCTGACTCAGTGGAAAGGGCACTGAGTCCCTACGAGAGACTGATCCAGAATACCAGTTTTGGAGACTGACTAGCAAGCGTGCGTCCCAGCTCTTAGCTGTGTGACCTTGGACTAGTGAGTCCCCCTCTCCAGCCTCCCAGCGTAACTGATATGCAAGCAAGGAGTCTGGGACCGCGTCTGGCGCCCAGAAAGTATACCTTACTGAGAGGGAGCTGTCACTTCTGCTGATCCCCTGCGGGGGTGGAATTTAGGAAGCTCCACATGCGTTTCTCTGGGAACATGGGGGGCTATTAAGTCCGGAAGATGGGACTGGACTTACCAAGAAATGCAGATAGCATCGCAGGTCCTCCCCACCCAGAGGGGTTAGGTGCCCAGCCCCTAGGCTGTGCCCAGCCCCCAAATGACGCCCTCTGTGAACGTCTCATGCAGCTTTGCAGAATTTGGTTTTTGCTTAAAGACAATGTTTTTAAATATGTTTGAAATTTGGGCAAGGGGTGGCTATGTTATACCAATGCCAGCGAAAAGGCAGGAAAATGGGACCAGATAAGACATGGAGAACGAGACGTTAAAGAGGGATGTTCAAAACCCCAGGGGAAGAGCAGAGCCAAAACTCAGAGGGAGCCAATGAACAGCTGAGCTGGAAGGGCCAGAGATGAGGGGCTGACAGAGGGAGACAGGGGCCACCAGCCCTCGGGAGCCATGTTGTGAGTTTATTCCATGAGGCCACTGAAGGGTATCAATCAGGATCACGAAGTTCTCCCTTAAGCCGGCCAGCCCTTCTGGTTGCCATGGTGACTGACGAGCCCCCCCCCCAGCTCCTTTCTTGTCGGGGAACCCCCTGCCTCCCTCTCCAAAGCCCATTCCTATGGTCATGACCATCCCACTACTCTCATCCAGGCACCATCCAAATGCAGTGACAGGGGAGGAGGGGGACGCAGGGATGAGTCCGCTGGCCATGAGCCTGGCCAGGGCCAGTCCATGAGGGGACACCTCTGAGTCAGCAAATAAACCCTCTGCACATGTCTTCACAAGACAGCCACGGATGCTCGACCCTGGATTTCTGTGAACCCCCAAGTCAAACGAGGTAATGTAACGAAAGGCCCACTGCTTGTGACGAAAGCAGAACGATACATCTTCAACTGAACTGCTCCAACAGCGACAAGGGAGGGCCACGCTTTCCCGGCCCTTAAGTCCCTGTGTCCCTATAAAAAGGCTCCCTTCAACTCAGTCCAAGTGGCCCTGAGTTTGCTCACTTTCAAAGACAATAGAAAAAAAACCTAGAAAGTCAAGAAAAAGTATCCATTGTTTTCCCATTGAGAGAAGCGGGGCTGTCATACTCCCCTGCCCCCTTGTGCCGCACATCCATGAAGAACTGTTAGCTCAGCCACGCTGGAGGACAAGTGAACTGGAACTACCACAATGTGACCTGCATGTGCCTGGGGTCCAATAATCCTGTCTACGTGCCATAGAGAAACATGTGGACTGTACAATGACTGCCAGCATCGAAAGCTGCTGAATGGCTCAATACATATATACTGACAGGGATATTATAGCGTTATGGCAATATAATAGTAACATGACACATATCATATCCTATCATATCATAAGGAAATGTAATGTAACATTATAGCTGATTATTTCTTTGGAGCCAGGATGCATAGGGTTTAAATAGAGGCTCTCTGCTATAACCTTGAGCAATTTACCTAATTTCCTAAGCCTCCGTTTCCTCACAGCACCCCTGCCCTATGGGACAAAAAGGGGCCTCCTTGTCCATCCTGGCTGGAAGGTTCAGAGAATTAAATGAGGTCATGCATGTTAATTATTTAGAATGGTGCCTGGCCCGGACTAATCACTGCGTAATTAGTATTATAAATTACAATTTAAAAATTATAGCTATACGGAATACTATACCTAAAAAGAATGAAGTAGATCCATATGTATATTGACTGAGAACAACCTCATGTTGTTCAATGAAAAAAGAAAAGCAGAATGCTCTATGTGGTCTTCCACTATTTATAGTGTACGAGTATTCATGTTTCTAAGGGGAAAAGCTACTATAAATTCTCTGTGGGCACAGGGAGGAAAGGGCCTGGAATTAGAGGAACTGATCAAAAAGGACTTTTCCTTTATTTGATTTTCAACAGACAGATAGATAGATAGATAGATAGATAGATAGATAGATAGATAGACATACATACATATACATATGAACATAAAATAAACTTGTCCAACCCACAGCCCCTGGACCACATGTGTCCCAGGACGGCTTTGAATGTGGCCCAACACAGTTCATAAACTTTCTTAAAACATTATGAGACCTTTTTTTTTAAGCCCATGGGCTATTGTGTTCGGGTATGTTATGTGTGATCCAAGACAATTCTTCTTCTTCCAATGCAGCTCAGGGAAGCCAAAAGGTTGGACACTCCTGACATGGAATGTATTCACATCACGCTTGTCACTTTACAATATGAGTAAACATTAATTAAAAGGCTGAGGTGGTACAAATGATTATTCCCCTGTGATAAATGAGGAAACCAAAGTTAAAGACGTTCGCTTGCAGGCATAAGTGCACACAGCCACCCAGCCCCGGAGGGAGGACCTCAGCCCCTCTCTGCCTTCCCACCACCCCACCCTGCCTCTCTAGGCCACCCAGGAGTCAACTATGACACAGGCTAGAAGGGGCCGCCTGGTCCATACTGGCTGGGGCGGTAAAAGCCAAACGCAGCGGGGAATTGTGTTGTTGTTTTTGTTTTTCATTAGTGAACCTGTTGGAATGTGCTGGTCAGCAGCAGAGCTGAATTTTTCCTGCTCTTCCTGCAAAACAAAAGTCCCTCCACCCAGGCCACTTCTGTGGCCACTTTTCTAGCCTTATCTACCCAGGGATTGTGAAAGCGGCCCAGAGTGGGGCGGGGCACCTTCTCCAGCCCACTGGGGCCCGTCTCCTGACTCTCTCTGGGGTTCCACCCGCCAGGCTGGCCATCTGCCTAGACCAGGACCCTCGCCCTGGGCAGCCCAGGTCATCCCCACCAGGCAGGGGGAGGGTACAGAGGGAAGACTGGGTTGTCATGCTTCTTATGCCTCCACGTCTCCCTGGGCCTCAGGCAGACAAACCAAGCCACTTTTTACTTTGACTTGGTGGTTTTGAGGGTCTCTTCTGGTTCTAAAAGCCAAAGAACATCAGAAATTTGCCTCTATTTTTCTGTATTTATACCCTAATATAATATTAATAATGATACTAATAATAATAGTTGTTCTCCCTTTCATATGATGATGTTTAATGAAAACCTCTGGCCGGTGGGCTGTCTTCATATTTTCATAAAAACCTCTCAAATCAAAAGGGAAAGCATTCTTAACTGTCCATTCCATCCTGGTCCTAGGAGGAGCCATTTGACTCAGAATGTCAAGAGTAAATGGAAGCTGAAAGTCTTTGAAGAATGGAATAACTAACAATGAATTTAGCTTTCCCATTGAGTAGCTGGGTGACCTTGGGTGAGCCCACTTCTCTGAGCCTTAATGTTTTCCACTGGGGGGGGGGAAATAAATGGGGATAAGACCTGCTCTGCAGGTTGCTGGTGGATGGAAGGCGGGCGATCTGAGAAGTGCTCGACCCCAGAAGGAGTCTGAGAGATGTCTCTTCCCCCGTCCTGTGAACAGCAGCTCTCCTCTCTCCACGGTTCCCAAGAGGTCCACGGCCTGGGTGCCCTCCCCAAGTGGCTGGCTCCTCTCTGAAGTCTGATCCTTATTTTTCCCCTCCAGTCACAAAGCCCCGTGTGGAGTCTTAATTGTGTGTGTGAGTGAGAGGGAATGAATCTGGCTTCTTTGAAAATGGCTTCTTTGCTAAAACCACAACTTCAGATCTGATACCGAAAGAATCCGCTGGCACTGGTCCCTGTCCAAACAGTTCTGAGAGCCAGGGACCATCCTCCAGGATCGGCAGCGGAACCCCACTCTCGAATTCCCAATGGCTCAGGGGGGCAGGCCCCCAATGCTCCATGGCACAGACCCACTCCTCTAGGCCAGGGGTGGGGTGGGGGGCAGAGAGAAGGGCTGGGTTTTCTGAAGCAAAAGTCTCTGTGCTGCACCCCCCACAGCAGAAACACCCCTCCCTTACACGTGCACGCACGCGTGTACCCCTCCCCCCGTTTTCAGCCCCACTCCTGGCCCCGCCCAGCCCTTCCTGAGCTGCACAGAGCTGCTGGGGCAGGTTTGGCTGGGCCAAGGCCGCCTTCTTCATTCCCAACTCCCTCCCCTCCTCCAGAGTCAAGGTTTTGTCGGGAGTTTCAAGGGCATGCCTGGTGGAGTGGGGGCCCCCCGACGTGGTGGCTGCTGCCAAGTCCTTTCCTTTCCCCCACAGTAGGTTTTCTAAGCCAGCATGTAGTTTATTCTTCTCTGAAACACTTCACTAGGGTGCAGGGCCTGGAGTTGCCATAGAAACACCTTTTAACTCCTCCTCACCCAGAAAGTGCCAATCCCTTGGGCTTTGGGGGAGAAGGTAAAAAAGAGACACCTGTGGAGGAAGAGAAAGGAGAGGGAAGGCCATGCCTGGTTGGGGTGGGGGTGGGGGTGGGGGGTGTCCTTAGAGAGGGCCGAGCCAGGCATAGAGAAAAGAGCCAGGAAGGTTCTGGAAGCAGCAGTTGATGGGCCAGCTTGAGCATGTCGAATGGGCTACAGCATTGATTGGTGGGGTCGTGGAGGTCAAGGGGAACGGGGAGCTGCTATACATTTCCTTCAGGGAGAGAAGGGGCCACCTTCAACTCAGACTGGAAACTAGAAAGGCTGTGACTAGGAAAGCCGGGCGCCCCCTACTGGACGCCAGCGGGTACTGCAAGGCAGAGGAGGTCACCAAGCCAGCGGCCCACATCCACACCTCCCATTTTTAAGAGCATTATCTCATCGCTGCCACCAGTGCAGGGCACCAAACCCAGCCCCGGCAAGAACAGGTTTGGATCCGGGCCAGTGCATCGAAGATTTTTTCTTTCTTTATTAGTTTTGCTACCACCGTGTTCTGGTCTTTCTGGACTTCCTGGTAACTTAGCTTTTCTCTGTGCAGTCTGGGTGGAGGGGAGGGGGAATTTCTTGAATACCCAGAGGAATTACAAGAAACTTTCTGCATCAGCCCAGACCCACAGCAGAAAACTGAGTCAAGCAGCGGAACCCCCTCGGAACCCCCTCCATCCCCGCCCCCCGGCCCCCTTCCACCACCACCACCCCCACCCCCGAGAAGGAGGGGTTTCTTGCTTCTGTTCATCCACTGTTCCCTGGTCAACTTGCAGGATGGAAACCCAGAGGCCAAGGGTGGGGGTAGGGAGGCATCCGGTCTCCCTCTGCCCCCACACCACGCAGTGTAAAGGAGCACACCTGGGCCATCATCAAGCAGAGGAGGACAACACCCCGACTCCACCTGTCGGCCTCCTGGCCCCAGCGTGTGCTCCTCACTGAGCTCCCAGCACTACTCAGGTGGGACTGTCACCTACGGGGTGAGAGGAGGCAGGCCAAGCGGACTTTGGAAGCCGGCAGGAAGAAGGCAGAAAACCTTCCAGGCCTCAGGCCACCCAAAAGAATCCTTCCAGACAATCCAGCTGCCCAGGCAGGGGCCAGCCGGGTCCCCCTGGAGAGGGCAGGGTGTGCACCACGGGCCACCGGAAACCTAACGGTGACCCCAGGCCACCCTCACACTCACACCTGCCAAGTGCACTGATCTGGTCACCACAGTCACCTCCCAGACTCATCCTAGGCTAGGCCAGGCCCACCAGGAGCACCCCTCCCAACCTCAGCCACCTCCCCTGCCTGGCTCCCGCCTCCTCCCCCTCCACCCCTGCCGCACACTTGTGGAGGCCCTTACCCAGGACTCAGTGGAAAATTTCCTTCCCCTTTATGACTGTACTTAAAATACACACACTCCATTCTTCACCTCTGAATCGACACAGGCAGAGTGGCTAGACTGTCCCACCCCAACCCGCGCGCGTACGTGTGTGCGCGTGCACACACACACACACAGCGAGAGCGAGCAGGGGCCACTGGACTTTGCATGCTTTATGAGCTGGAAAGGAGAGGAGAGATGTTTTGCAGCTGCTACTCCACCGCGGGTCATCCAAGCAAGCGTCCTGAGCACCCCCGAGCAAGTTCTCCCAGGACACTCTCAAGGCCCATGATCAAAACTAGGTCTCCTTCTTACGGAGTCTTTCTAATCAAGACAGAAGTCCAGTTTGGAATTGTCACCCCAATGTGACCCATGGCATCTTTGTTTATTTGGTGACAAATCTGTTTTCCACTGTTCCTTCTCCCCCTCCCCACACATATTCAAGGGGGGAAAAAAATGGCCTTCCTGTGAATTCTCACAGCTATGTGATAAGTGATCCCTCACACACGCCACCTCCTGCTTGCTATCAACACTCTCAAGCACAGTTCCTCTGGGGGAGGGTCAGCCCCACAGCTTTCTTCTCATTTTTCTCCTTAAATCCACCCACACTTGGCAGTCCAAGAAGCTCAGTGGGCACTTGCCTGGGAAGCTCTCGGCTGGCTTGCGTCTCAATGAAAAGAGTGGACTTCTTGGGAGTAGGAGACCATGCAAACTCAGGGAACTTCAAGTTTTTCCTGCAACTTTTGGTGCACATGGCTGGCAGCCGTTTTTACAAAACTCTTCAACATCCTAGCAGTCTCGCTGGCATTCCAAGTTTAGAAAGCCTCTCTCACCCTTCTCCCCCAGCCCTTCCTCCCGCCATCGTGAGAAGGGAATTTTTCCAGATGTCAAAAAGGACCGATAGGGACCTCACACCCTAAAAGGAGCGCACAGGCGGCAGAGGGTTCATGCAGCCACTGTGGGGCTTCTCGGCAGGGCATCTCCCCCTGCGCTATGCCAGGGCCCCCGCCCCAGCCTAGGCAGGGGAAAGAAAAAAAGAACGGGGTACACCCTGCCACCCCAAGCCGGGGCTGCAGCGCGAGGGGGGCCCTGCGGGACACCGCGAGCGCTTACCTATGTCAGAGTTGCAGAAGGAGTCCTGGGGGTGGCTGGGCGAGCACGTGCACGCCTCGGCACCCCAGTCCCCCAGGCTCCAGCTGCCCAGGAGCACGAGCAGCGCCAGCCAGGGCGTCATGACGGCTGCCGCTGCTGGGGCCGCTGCAGCCGGAGTTCAGGTCGCGCGCTCGGCCGTGCGGGGCAGCGCTGGCCTCGGGCGTGCAGCCCGGGCGGGGGCGCGGGGAGGTCCGCGCACGGAGCGGGAGCGGGAGGAGAAGCCGTCCGGGAGCCCGCCCGCTGCACGCGCTGCGCCGCTGCCCGGCGGCCGAGGGATATAGCGCGGCCCCCGGGGCGGACGGCCCGGCCCTCCGACCAATCGCGGAGCCGCATTACCTCATCGGCCCGAGAAGGGGGCGGGGCGATGGGCGGGGCCGCCCGGCGGTGCGGAGCCTTATAGGGAATAATACGGCTGTGGGCACGCGAGTGGGTGGGACGCGCCTCCCACCCGCGCCCGCGGAGCGGCCCTCGGAGCAGCCCCCCGTGCGCCCCCTTTCGCCTACACCTTTGCCACACGCCCACCCCGCCCTCTGGGCGCTTCTGACCTGAACCAGAATCAACTCCCACCCACCCCGGCACCAACCCCGCTGCGCATCAGAGGCGACCCTGGCCCTGGAGAACTTGACTGCACCTGGTGGAAAGGCGTTGAGAAAAAGACGACCTCTCCACCGTCTCTGGAGCGAGCAGGGTCAGAGGGGAAACCCCGGTAGACAGATGACCTACTCTCCCTCACCCCCGCCTCCGCTCCCTGTCTTTGCTGGATATGGATGGAGGCCATCTGCCTGCCTTCTGGAGCTGGCTGTACTAGAAGGTTGGTTGTGAAGTCGTTCAACAAACACTGCCCTGGGTCCTGGGACGAGCCAAACAAAGTTATTGCACTGACGGGACTTACCATCAGTAAATCCATGAATACATAGGGTAACTGTCTATGGCCAGGGTGATAGTGCTATGAGGAAAACAAAACAGAGTGGCTTAGCAATGACTGTGGAGGGCACCGCTCTCTGTGCAATAAGACCAGAAAAGCCTCTCTGAGAAGGTGGCATCCTAGCTGAGATGTGAACAAGATGGCTCAGCCATGTGAGAATTTGGAAGGAGAGAACACCAGGTGTGTGAGGGGGGGGCAGCAAGTGCAAAGGCCCTGAGGTTATTTGAAAAACAGTAAGTAGGAAGGGCAGGAGGAAATGGTCACCCCTCTCGGGCAGACAGCAAGGAATTTGGGGGTGAACTGATCCAAAACCGGAGTCACACCAGATCCCAGAGGACTAGCCAGGATTCTAGACTCTGAACTATAATGGCTAATTTAACAAAAACTATCCCTGTCATTATTAAGTAACGTCTTGATTCTGCTTTATACCTTACATACCTCACCTCAGTGTATCCCACAATCATCCTTTAGGTAGGGAAAGCACAAAGTTTTCATCACACCAGATGAGGAAACAGTACAGAAAGGTGGTGAGACTTGGTAACCAGCCAGGCGCTTGAGTCATTCATTTCCACCTTAAGAGACTTATTTCCCTGGATGTGTGCAGTGGTTAGCTCTAAGTGGCAGATGCGCTTTTGCCACCGGCATCTTCTATCTTTTTACTCTTGGGTCTCTGTTTTATCTGCCAGCTCATCCTGTTTACAAAGAGACCTGAAGGTTTGGGCAATAGAAATACTAAAAGTTTGGCACAAAATAAAGACTGGGAATACTGCTCAGACATGCAAGTTCATCTTCTTTCTCAGAAACTCCCCTATTTATTTACACCTCAGAGAAGTGACAATGGAATGGCAGAAGCAGATTTCACTGGAAATAGTATTTCCAATAACATCTTTAAAATTCCTTTTTCTCCCTTAAAAATTTTTAGCTATAAGGAAAGGAACCTAGTTTTCCCATTTTTCTGTCTTGTTGCCTTCCCAACTTTTAAGACCCTTCCCACCTCAACGCTATCTAACTACAGCCTAACCCATCCAGATCTTTCTGTCTCTGGATGGTTACTCCAGCTCTTTGCTCATGGTGTCATAGGATATGGTTGTATTATTTCCCCAACCACACTAGAAACTCTTTGAGGCCTGAGATGTCTGGCCACACAGCTTTGTAGGCCTCAGAGCACAAAATAGAGTCCCAGGAGACTTGAGTGGGGGTGTGGCCACCAATCCATTAAGTCTCGAGCAGTGGGCCTTCGGGAGACCACGGCAAAGATCCAGGGTGAATGAGGGCATACTTGGTGGGATCTGAGAGTTTCACACACCCCTAGTGCCAGTCATGCGGAAGGGTTTATAAGCCTTTGCAGACCAAATCCACTTCGGATAAGCATCTTATGGGATAGAGGCCCTCTCTTTTCGTTTTTCTTTTCCCTTCACGGTTTTGTCCAAAATGCCAATGTTGTCTCCAAGGGGTGACTTGCCTAGCATAGGAGTCTGAGGCAGATCCGTTTTTGCTGAAGTGCCCGCAGCAGATTCCTTATGGGAGGATCTGACGCATTTGGTCATGGCAATGACTTAAGTATGGGAGTGCAAACGTAATCTGATGGTTTTTCCAGCTGAAAGGTAATGACGTTGCCTTTGGGTTTGTTTCCTCATTCTCCTGATCCTCAGCATGTCTGCTCATCATCTTTGGAGTTCAGCTACCCTTCCAGTTGAGTAGTTCTCCCTAACCTCCTGCCCACTCATGTGAGGTCAGCTCAGTCCTCACCCCAAGGAAGAGAAAGAGCGAGCCTCATGAATCCATGGGGAGGGGAGCCCTCCGGCCACGCTCAGCCCCTCCAGCCAGTCTGGATGTCACAGTGTCCGCAGACCTAATACAATGTACGAATTGCTTTCTCAAGGCCACTTCATAAGTGAGATGGAGTGAACCTGGAGCTAATGATAAGAAGGAAGATACTGGCTTTCTTCCTTTCTCTTGACAGCTAAGAACAATGATAGATTTATAAACCTTGGAAGAGCTGAAGAAGTTTCCAAATGTATCTGGCCTGTCCTCATACCTACCAGGCTGACCGGGGATTTCCTTTCCTGGAACTTTTCTAGGAAGGGTAATTCCATGACTATCCCCTTCCTTTCAAGTTACAGAATGTTGGAATCTCGGGGAAACCTCGTCTAGGCATTTAGAAGTCCCATCCTGGGGAAAATGAGGTTCAGACCGTGAAGGGGAAGGAATTGGCCCAGTGTCCCCTGGTCAGCTATGGCAGAGCCAAGATCGGACTACACCCCCCTGAGCCCCTCCCTGGGCACTCTCCCATGCACATAGGGGCCTCCTTCCCCCACTGCAGTGCATGACCTAATGCTTGCACTCGGGGCAAGGAAACTCCAGCCACTCACAGTCCTGGATCTGCATTTCAGATCTGCAGATGAGTTCATTTCAGAACCTTTGTACAGTGACCAACATGTGGAGAATTCCACCTGCACTGATGTTGTCTACGATGATAATCATCACCTCTGGGCCGATGAGAACGAAGACAGCTCTCTACACGTCAGAAGCTTATCTCATGTGTGTGTATTTTTTCCTTTCGTCAATTATTATCTAGTGCCTTTGGAAAACGTTCCAAACATATTGCGGCAAAGAGATCCATGCAAGCTTTCTTTCTGAGGGACAAAGGATGCTTGGGTGAAAAAAAGCAAAAGAAAATCTGAGGTGGGTTCCAAACGTTGCGACAAGGGAACAGTTGTGTGTGTTCTTCTCACCTGTCCATGTCTCCATTTCCATTTTTACTGGATGAAGGATATCACTCAGTGGTCTCCAAGCCCCCCCCTTGGTTTGCAAAGTCTGAGATTTCGGTGGAAAATCTCAAGGACAAGGTGTTTCTGAAGAGAAGATAGATCTTGTTATTTAACCAGGTTTGAGGCAAATCGAAGGTGCCCAGGATGAAAGCACATTCGTCAACCTGTCAGTCAACACTTGACTCAGGCTGAAAACACAAATTGTGATGGGCAAGGCGTAGGAGAGACTGAGATCTTGTTTCTGATAGAGCCCGGTTGTAATGACATGTTTTACCGCCTGTTTGTGTCTTGGACCCGAAGCACTAAACGCTGAGGACATACGTCTCCACACATATTTTCCAAAATGCAAGGAACTCCTGTACTGGGTTCTGCTTGCAGCTCACACGTCACCTCCTCCAGGAAGCCTTTCCTGGTTCCCTTCCCCGGCCTTGGTCAGCCCTTCCCTGTGTTTCTTTCATGCCACTTAGTTCACTGTACGTGGTTGTTCACCCATCTGTTTCCCTTCCTAGACAGTAAGCCCTTTGAGGACAGGGCTCAAGCGTTGGTAACAAAGAAGTCTGTAAGAACTGGTTGAATGAGTCGCATGGATGGGCCCCTTCCCGGGATTCACTTAGGCAGGTGGAGCTCACGGAGCCCTATCCCTCTGGCCGGTGCTAGGGGGCGCTGTAAGCCAGAGAACACCCACTCCCTCCGCCTGCAGCCTCAGCCTCCCTGCAAAGGTGGGAGGGGCCCAATTCCACACCAGTCAGTGGGGTGCGGGTGCCTGTGAGTGGGTGAAGCGAACCCCTCCCGTCTGCAATAGCCACAAAGCTCCCAGTCAGCATCCCGTCTGGGTCCGCAGCTGCCCAGCTTCTCCACCCTCCAGCTGGCCGCACGTCAACCCGAGGGGAGACTTGCTCTTGGGAAGAGAGAAGACTTGTGAATCATAGGTTTGGAGGGGACCGGGATCTGGGAACGCAGCGGATGCCACGGTCCCACTCTTCCTGAGCTGGCCTCGGGACATTAAACCTGGAGACGGCGCTGACAGGACAGGCCTTGTTTCTCTTCCCTCGTGGAGGCCTGCCTACCTCTCTGCTCCTTTCTCGCCAGACCCCAGCCACGATGACTTCCCCGGAGCCCACAGCCCATCTGAAAGTCATTACGTTCCAAATAGCCTTTGCCAGGCAACAGACCGCCCTGGTCCACCCGTCAGCAGGAGCCCTGGCCAGCCCCTCAGTGGGGTTGCTGCCCAGCACTGGGGAATTAGATACCTACTATGTAGGCACTCCGGGTTCCTTCTGTGTCTGGCACGAGCAGGGAGTCAACACCTTTCCTCGCTTCCATCTGGAGCCAATTGCATGGCAGGAAAATTCCAGCGTGCCTCTTGCCCCCCCTCTCCCCCAGCCCTGCCAGGGAGTAAGACCCCTCTGGCTGCTTCACCTGAATGCTGGGGTTTTTGCAGGTCGTCCTCCCCCAGCTGCGCCCGGGGATGGTAAGCCAGGAGACACAGGTGCGCCACGCAGACGGTTGGTGCCCCGTGTTTCTGGGCTGGTGGGAGATGGAGACACACTGCTCCGGCTCTCGCCTTTTTTATCATTTACGGACTGTGTGCTCGGCCGTTCATTTCTGTGACGACTACCGTGAAGGGAAGGGACAGCTTGTCCTCCTTCATGCTGTCGTAATGGCTTCCTTATGCCCGTGGAGTTCATGGGTTTTTCTTTTACGAGTGAGTAGCTCCTCTGTGGTGTCTCTGTGGGCTGCGTGCTCAACTTTGCACAGGAGAGGCACAGCAATGTCCCTGCCGGGGGTTCCCATGGCTGGGGACCTGCTGGAACTGAAACTGATGTGTCTTGGACAACAGGGATGGTCCAAAGAGCGTTGGGCACCACGGATCACGTCCTTCCTTACACTTGGTGGCTGAGACCGCTCACTCTGGGCTTTCGCTTTTTACCTCCCCAACTGCACCTTCTCCGTCTTCCTGGCAGACTCCTCAGACCCTTCCTGTCACTCAAATATAGGTGTTTCCCAATTTTCTGGCCTAGGCTGCCTTCCACTCCCTTCTGGCCTCCACCCTCTCCCTGAGTTCTACTCACCACTGTGCCACTTGCACCGGAGTGGGCACTACAAGTGGTTCTGTCGACCTCTACACTCTAGTCTGTATCCACCTTCCCTCGGGACAATGACACCTGGAGGTCCCGTGGCCTCCTCAGGCTCTGAAGGGTCCAAAACTCATTGCCTTTTCCCCTCAGCCCCCTGCGGTGTTACCCATCCCCACCAAGTCCTATCAATTCTCACTCCACAGATCTCCTAACCACCCCCTTCTCCCCATTCCCACCATGGCTGCCTTGAGTTAGGCCCCATAGACTCTTTCCTGACACCTTCAATAGTCACATGACTGGTCACCAGGCCCAGAATCTTTCTCTGTCAAATTCAACATTTGCCCTGCTGCTCCTATAAAATATTTTTCAAATATGAATCTGAAATCATGCTGGCCTGTGCTTCAAGTGATTAATTTGTCCTCCGTGGCTTTCTGAACAAAGTCTTAGACTCCAAAGAAAGGCATGCAGGGCTCTCTGGGGTCTGGCTCTTCCCAGGGCCCCACACAGGGGGGGCATTCACACAGGGTACCAGGTGACAGCTACCCCTGCGGTTCCTCAACGGCAGGCCTGTGCTTGCTTGTCTCTCCAAACCTGTGCTCTGATTCTCGAGTCCCGATGCTTTGTGTTCCAGCCTCCAGTTTCCTGCCTCTGAGGCTTTGTTCACACTGCATTCTTTGCCTGGGATCTATCCGCCACCAAGATGTTCCTGCTTCCATCTCATTTGTCAGGACTCTTTCATCTTTCCAGATTCAGCTAGAGTCATTTTCCTTCCCTGTAACACTCATCAGCCTTGGGATGCTAAGTTGCAAAAGATTTCTAAGACAAGAAAAAGGGAGAGGAACTCACAGTGGTTGAGGACCAGCTTATACACATCATTTTCAATATAGCATTTCCTCTGATCTTCACAACGCTAAATAATAGACATTATTTTATGCCCATTTGATAGTCAAGTAAACAGAGGCAAAAACATTAACTCAGAAAGGTATCTGCACCCCCACATTCACTGCAGCATTATTTACAATAGCCAAGATGTAGAAACAACCTGTGACCATCCATAGATGCATGGCTGGAGAAATTATGGTACATATATGCAATGAAATGTTAGTCAGCCATGAAAAAGAATGGCATCTTGCCATTTTTGATAACATGGGTGGACCTCAAGGGCATCATGCTAAGTGAAATAAGTCAGAGAAAGACATACCATACGATTTCACTTATATGTGGAATTTTTTTGTTTTTTAATGCAAACTCATAGAGATCGGGTTAGTGGTTGCCAGACGTGGAAGAAAGGAGTCAAAAGGGAAAAGGAAAAAATAAAACTGACTCTCAAAGAAGTTACATTGCATCTGCATTTCCTTGTGAGTGAGGAAGTGGCCGAGCCGGGATTCAGACCCGGAGGTCTCTTTCCAAAATAGCGCCCTTTCGGGACGCTAGGAACTCACTCTGCCCTTCGGTTCCTTGGGGTGTCTGAAGTGCTGGCGATTTTCTCTTTGTCCTTTGGAATCCCAATGTGTGCTCAGGACTCCTGATTATTCAATGACATGACCGAGCATGGGGAGACACAGTACCTGCCCACCAGGGGCTGGTGAGGAAGCTTCATCATCAAGCAAGATGCAGCTCTTGTTCTGCACCTGGTTTGCAGTGGAGAAGAGGTCAGAGAAATGACCTGGTAGGAGATTTCTGTCGGTATGGCTGTGCCCTTCCCGCCTCAGAATTTGGATAGGTGCCACAAGAAAATGACATTGGTATTACAAAGAAAGAGCCCAGCAACAAGAAGCAAGCTGATAGAATACTGATCAGTCCATTTGAACAGCTATTGAATATAGCTTCCTTCCCTCCTGAAATGTCAAGCATGAGACTGAGCCAATATACCAGGATTTTGTCCTACTTCTACCAGATGCCATAGCTGGGTGACATTGAATAACTCAATGAAGTCCCTTTTCTTCAAGTAGAAAGCCGTGGGGTTGGACTGTATGATCTTTCAGAACTTTCCAATGGGGTATTCTAGAAGGCAGACTGACAGGGAGGTGAGGGACCAAGGCTTGTGTTGTGATCAACCTGAGTTCTGACTCTTCTTCACTTTCTCACTGTGACCTTGAACAAGTCTCCTAACCTCTCAGAGCCTCAGATGTCTAAGGGTAAAATGGAGGAGAAATTCACACCTCCCAGGAGCTTCATGAGGACCAAACAAGGGCTGGTGAATAAGGTCGTTGGCACGGGGCCTGGCACACAGTAAATTCTCCCTGAGAACCAATGTGTACCCAGGTGTGGTCTTACAGGTATAGAGACAAATGAGACCAGCCCCTGCCCTCAAGTAGCCTGTGATCTGTGTTTATTTGGGAGCAACGTGTCCCCTCTGCCCATGTAAGTAATGCCCGATGAAGGGATGCAGGGAAAGGAGGAGGCAAAGAAAACAAAACTGGGCAGTAATAGCTAATTCTTTTTTTTAAGATTTATTTTTGTTGTTGGTGTTTGACATAGAGACAGACAGAGAGAGACAGAGAGAAGGGGGAGGGCCCAGAGCAGACTCCCTAGTTGACAGCATTAATTTACAACATAGTTTCACTCCACAGGTGGGCGCGGGGCTGCGCAGGGCAGGAACTGGGCCGGGAGCCTCCCGCATGGGCCCCGGCAAGAACTGAACTGGAGGCACACCCCAGTTCAGCATATGGATCCTCATGGGCTGGGGTCGGGGTCGGGATTTGATCCTCTGGCTCCAGGGCTGCAAAGCAAGCGCTTAACCCACTGAGCCATCCCAGCTTCCCCCGTAATAGCTAATTCTTACAGAGTGCCTACTGGGTACTGCGTATTCTCCGGAGTGATTTGCATATATTGATTCGGATTAATCCTGATAGCAAATGCTGTGAGGCAGATGGGATCATCCTCAGCATCCTTATTTTCTTCAGATATGGAAACACATGTACAAGGAAAGTGTGTCATTTGCTCAAAAATCACCTGACCGGAGGCTGCAGCGCTGGGCTTTGAAACTAGAGCAGTCTGGCTCAAGAATGCACATGCTTGGCCACCGACTAGCCTGCCTCTTCACAGAGAAGGTGACAGCTCAGTATAAGGGGCAGGTGCCCAGCGCCTGTCCCTGGGTGAGTCTTCATTCCCAGAATACCTTGTACCCACTGATCAAGTTGTGTGAGAACAGGAATCAGATATGGCTCCCATCAGAAGAGGCACTTACTAGGACAATGAATACATTAGCAGGCGTCCTGGAGAATAATATGTGATAGGGTCACTATGATATTCAGCCCTTGGGATGAGGCCAGAAGCTAGAATCAGAACACTTGTTCCAGTTCCAACTCCTCTAAGTTTCTGTCTAAGTTTATACTTCCTCTCTATAAAGTGAAGAGAGATGTCTAATTCAGAGAGGCAGTGTCAAGGGTTAATAATTGATAACTAACATTGGCTGATCACTTACTATGTGCCAGGCCTGGTTCTATGTGCTGGACAAATGTATATAGTGCTCACAACTCTGTGATGGAGGGGCTATTATCATGCCCATTTTACAGAAAAGAGAGCTCAGGAACAGAGAGGCTAAGTAACTTGGCCAAGATCACATAGTTAATAAGGTGTAGCAGGGGAAGCTGGGATGGCGCAGTGGGTTGAGCTCTTGCTTTGCAGCCCCGGGTCCCAAGGATGGAGTCCCCGCCCAGGCCGGTACAGACCCATATACTGAACTGGGGTGTGGCCCCAGCTTGGTTCTCACCAGGGCAAGCATCCCTTGTGGGAGGCCCCCGGCCTGATTCCTGCCCTTTGCAGCCCCTGCCCACCTGTGTGGAACGAAACCATGTAGAAAACTGATGGTGTACAACTATGGAGACCGCTCTGGGCCCTCCCCCTTCTCTCTGTCTCTATCAACAACAATAAAATAAATCTTAAAAAATAAATAAATAAGGGGTGGAACCCAAACTGGAAGTTTAGCATCTCTGCACTCCGGTGATTGGTTGAAAACATTTTGAGGACATTAAATGTTGCCTTCGTTCTATTCTCTCCTGTCCACATTTTAGGTCCGTCTTAGGTCTCTGTTCATGCTGCTGCCTTCTGGAGAGCCTTTCTTCCCCGCACCTGGCTACCCCTTACTTGTCTAAGGGGGGCGAAGAGTGAGGTTCTGGAGCCCCCAGGGGTGTGCTTGAGCCGGCTCACGCTGGCTCATGACAGCTGATTATTACATTTTCTAGAATTTTGTAAGTCAGTTGTTAAACACAGCCGTTATTAAAAATTTAATTATATATACTTACAATTAAATAAATATCAGCAACAAAGGTAATAAATCCTTAAAACTCACCACTTCCTAATTATTGTATTACATTCTACTCTTCTCTTTGCTCTTGGGGTGATTTTCAGCTATTGTATCTGTGTGGTGGAAATAATATATGATATTCTTTTATTATTATAATATATACTGTACACATTCTTCCCAACTTTGCATTCAGTGGCATCGCATTGCAACTTAAAACTGGTTATGACCGGAGGGAGTATTGACACCACAGCCATTGGCAGATGCTACAAATCAGGGCCTCGTGTCTGGGTAAATATTTACCAGCTCGCCATTTCCTAGCTGTGTGATTTTTAGACAAGGGACTTTTCTGTGCCTCAGGTTTCTCATCTGTAAAGTCGGGACAGCATTAGTGCTGTCTCATCGAAGGGTGAGAACGAAACAAGATGATGTGTAGAAAGTATTTAGCAGAAAGCTTGGCACAGAGCCATCCGTGAATGGCCCCTGGCAATATTATTAAGACAATATTATTCTTAGTCATCAGCTCCTACAAGTAGCCTTTTCTTTCAGCCAAGCTGGGCTCCACCCATCAGAGATTACCTCTGCTTTGATATTTATCATACTATGCTAGGATTATCAAGATTCTGTGCCGTTTTTCTCTTTCGAAAGTGAGCTAATAGACAAAGCCTAATTGAGTTTTCTCTGCTGAGTGCTTAGCACGATGTCTGACACACAGTAGCTCAACAGTTAGATTAGATTATTGACAAAGAAGGAATTCGGAAGCTACTGAAAAATCAGAATTAGGAAACTGAAGGTTTCTCTCATCCCATTACAAACTTTCAAGCCAGTCTTTTCCACACCTCAGCACTACTGCAATATGGTTTGGGGTTTCATGCCTTGGGGGTACCTGAGACTGGGGTCCTTTTGGAATTTTAGGAACTAGGAGCCCCCGAACTGGATGCCCACACAGACCCACCGCACCTAACCTTGGTTTCGTAACAACGCTCTCAGTCTGTAGCGTGTGGAGCGCTGTGATAGTCTTAGTGTGTCAAGTAGGAATATCCCCAGTAACTTTCCAAACCACTTGAAGGTGGAGCAGCCCGGGCCTCAAGTATTCAAAGAAGCAAGATCTTGATGTCCCATCAACAAGCCTCAGAGAGATTGCACATACCTGGAGTGCTTTTCAAGGCCTGCGAGCCAGCGACTGGAGGCTGACTTCAGAGGGAAAGGAGGAAGAGGCTTGAAGGCATGTTGAAAAATAATTTTTTGTCTGTTGTTCCTTTGTATGATCTGCTTGCTGGCTTATGCAACGCCCAGTAATTAAAATGGCTGGAATGCTTTGCATTTTTACAGTAACATGAAGGCGGCTAGGGGGCCTAGAGCGGGGGCCGTCTGGAGGGGGGCCCAGTGAGTCTACTACCCGGGCTGCCCCTTGGCCTGTCCGAGGTGGCTGGCATTTGTGCTGGGGTGGCGGCTGGGGGGTGTAAGGGAAAGAGGGAGGAGGTGAAAGGGGTCAGGAGTGGCTCCCACTGCGCTCCCCTCCCCCAGCCAGGTGCATGCAGGTGCAGGGCCTCTTGAAGGAAGAAATGCATGGGCCACCCACCTTCCGAAAGTCCCTCCCAATTAGTGATGATGCCTCGGAATGATAAACAATGGTAAAGCTGTCCTTGATTAAACATCTACCCTGTGCCACTTCCTGTACTAATAACGTTACGGATGTTATCTGATTTGAAGGTAAACAGCAGATAGCATATCACTCTCTTGCTCAAAACTCTGATTCCGGGTGCATTGAAAATCAGTTCTAAAGGCCGCACCCTCCATACCCAGCGCTCCGCAGCCCCCACTGTCACTGCCCTGTGCCCATCACTCTGCTGTGAGCCCACCGGGTCCCCACCTCGCTGGCACCCTTTGCATCCTGTCACCGATCCAAGCTCAGTGCCTGCTTCTGCCAACCCACTCCGCCTTCCCCGGGTCTCCCTACAGCCGGTCTTCTTCAGCTTCCAGCTCAGATGTCACTTTCTCAGAGACCTCTGTCCCAGCTAACGTAGCACAGACGCCCCCTGTCACTCATGCCTCCCGTCCTCCCATTTTTCAGATTTATGTCCTTTTCAGTACTTATCACTATCTGGAAAAAACCCCGACTTGCTTGTTCATTTACTTTTTAATTCATTGTCTTGCCCATCTAGAATGGAAGCTTCTTGAAGTCGGGGCCCTTGTTAACTGCTGTATCTATAGTGCCTAAGTCAGTGTTCACTCAATACTCATCAGGATCATTAATCTTCACAACAACCCCACAGGCTAGATACCCCTGTCCCCACCTGCCAGATGAGGTCATCCCATTGGAAGTTAGGTCGCCAAGGTCTGTGTGACTCCACACATTTTGTGGGCTGGGTGTACATACCCTTGCCCCTTGGACCACCCGTTTAGAAAATAGTGGGGAGATGGTGTGTCTACTGCAAAGGAAGGAACCAGGACACAAGGCTGACTACGAGCCTGGTAGTAGTTTAATGACAGTGGTAGCAAGAAATGAGAACACAAGCACCTGATGGGAACCCGCCACGCTGGTGTTCTAGCCCACGTCCTGCCACCTGTGCGACCTTGGATGAGTCACTTACCCTCTCTGGGCATTTTTTGGAATATGTAGCGGGTGTCTGCTTCCACGTCCCCAGGGGACAGACAACTCCACGACAGTGTCCCTCTCCTGTCCTGAGGTAGCGAGACTGGTAGGTTGCCTGGATCACTAGAGTAGAAACCACACCAAGGAGGAATGATGTGTGTGTGTGCCTGCTTGTGGGTAACTCTGGGAATAAGCAGCTGAATTTAGAAGTCGGCTTTCAAGCCTTCGGGTGCTTGAGTCTGGGCAGATGTGATTAAATGAGCAGCAGAGGCACTGAGCCTATGAACTTCACTAACCATTGTTTTAACTTCAAGTCACTTAGAAAGGAAAACGCACATCTACACACTTAAAACTGTTACGAGAGTGTAATGGGTAGACAACCCACCAGGGTCATCAGGAAGAGAAGTGGGCAGAAAGCCGGTGAGCTGCAGGTATGACCTGTACCAGCTGAACACACCTCGAGCAGGTGTGTGTCACGGATGGGGACATGGGGGGGAGAGGTGACTTCCAGCCCAGGGCTTGGTGCACGGTGGGCATTCCAGGCCTGCGCATTTCTTCTTTTCAGGCCAATTAGGAAAGTGGGGACGTCAGTTATGGCCTCATCTTGGGCAGTGGTTCGGTAATGCATGCTGGGAGACACTGTTCTATTCCTGGACTCTGCGGTATCAGAGCATTCCTAAAGCGAGATGGATGGGGGAGACTTCCCACTGTGGTTAGTTGACTGTATTAGTTATCTATGGCTGTGTGACAGTGTTAGCACACACACAGTGTTATCTCATGTTCTCGGGGGGTCAGGCATGCAGGCGTGGCTTAGCTGGTTCTCTGCGGTGGCCAGAGCTGCGGTTTCTTCTGGGACCTGACTTAGGGAGCATCTTCTTCCTTGATCGTAAGAGTATTCACAGCATTTCGTTTACCACGGACTCCGTTTCTCTCTGGCGGGGGCTGGAGTTCACCCTCAGTGCCCTGCCACAGGACTCTCGCTGTAGGCAGCTCACGGTGTGGCAATTGGCTTCTTCACAGCCAGCCGGGAAGACAGTCTCCCCCCACGACGGGCGCTGCGGTCTTAGGTACCGTGACCGCATACACAAGTCCCGTGCATCCTGTCCCTTTGCTGTTTTCTGTTGGTCAGAAACATGGCAGAGGCCCTGTTCGCCCTCGGGAAGGAAATTATGCGAGGATGTGAATCCTGAGAGGAAGGGTTTGTGGGGGCCATGCTGGCTCACCTCCAAACAGGGATTCGAACGTCGAAAGCTCTAGAAATCACGGACTATGGAGAACAGTTGAAAGTACTTGACAAGTTGAACCTGGGAAGGAGCAAAATAATAGTAAACGCTCCTCGTGCTTTCACTGATGACTGTTTACATATGAGCTCACTGACCCTTCAACCAGCCCTATGAAGTAGGTACTATAATCGTGCCCATTTTACAGATGAGGGGACTCAGGAGGGAGACTGCCTGGGCTCCACATCACTAGCTGTGTTGACTGGGCATGCGGCACAGATAGTTCAAGCCGTCCCCCTCCTGAGTTCATGCCTAGCGAGGCCTGTCCGTCATTACAGGATGAGGTTGCATTTCCTCTGAAAAGCCACTAGGACCAGAGGGTCAGAGTTATCAGATCAGGGGACAGACGTGGAGCCTACGAAAGGCTCTGAGGGCACATTGCCAGGGCACAGCCCCCAGGCTCTGAGGACAATGTCCAGGCCAGACTAGGCCCAGGTGTGCCTATGCAGCACAGTCCCCACCCCCCCTACTGTCTCTTCAGTTGAGGCCACAGGTCTGTCATTGCTCACACTCCTGTTGCTCCTAGGCCAGACATTCAGGCTGTATAAACACATGGTCACGGGAGGAAGCGGAGTAGAAGCTAAGTGGGAGCCACCACATGAGAAGCTCAGCAAGTGGAGGAAGGGAGCTAGAGGGCAAGCACTGAGGGTCAGCCTTCGCTGTGAGCTGAGGCCCAGCCCCCTCGCCTCCCGGGAGCACTAGCTCCCTTACCTCCATAACGGCAATGACAGCTTCTGGTTTCACTGGCCCTTGGGAGGATCCAGTGAAATCCTGCAGGACGGACTAACTTTTCAGCTCCATCGACGAAGGGAAGCCAGACTATGAGGCCTGGAAATACTTCTTACTGTGGAATTTTCCTTTAGAAATGGTTTGAAGGGAGGAAAACCACCCACCCCTTTGAGGAAATAGGAAGAGAAGGAAAGCTTCATTGTGAAGTAACAAGCTTTTTGCTTATTATTATTTTTTGTTCTGTTTTAAGAAAGTGACTCTTCAAGGGGATGAAAAGAAAAAGGAAGGAGAGAAACATATTCTGCTGCAGATCTACTCAGAACTTTAACTATCTGCTGGAGAATCTCAAGGCAGCCCCAGGAGAAAGGCAAATGCATCAGAAAACGAGCTGGGAAAACTTTAAATAGCAACTGTGCCTTGGCCCTGCCTCAGCGCATCAGCAACAGTAACGGCTGACACTGAAGTAGCACTTACTATAGGCCAGGCACTGATATGAATACTTTATTATGAACCCCTTTAAGCTTCAGCCCAATCCAGTAGGGCAAATACATTATTGTAATCCCAGTTGATAAGGGGGGAAATTGAAACCCAGAGAGGTTAGGTAACTTGCCCAAGGCCACACAGCTGATCAGTGGCGGAACCATGATTCAAACCTGTGGAGACTTGTTCTAAGATTTGTGCCCTTAACCATGACCTAATCAGACCCACAGGGACTGCTTGAGCAGTTCCGTGGGTAAGGCATCATGCCAGGTATCCCAGGCTCAGAGGGATGAGGAGGGAGGCATGAGAAAAAAGCAAGACCCTGAAAGGTGTGTCTTCTAGGCTAGTGCATTTTCTGGCTGTGAGACCTTGGGCAAGACTCTGAGCACCTGGGCCTTGCAGTCTTGGTATTGTAGCTCCAGTGCTTTCTACAATTAAAACCAATTGATGGAAGGTGGGAGAGGAAGAGAGGAAGAAAGGAGGGAAGAAAAGTACCGTAATTGAAGCAGTAAAACTAATAATTACAGTAGCAGCTAGCCCTTATCAAGTGTTTATTGTGCCAGGTACTGCTAAGTGCTTGAACCACACTATGCCACTTAATCCTCATAATAACAGCCCTATGACATGGTTAGCAGTATTGCCTCCATTTGAAAGATAAAGAAACTGAGGAATGGGAGGTTCAGTAGCTCGTCCAAGGTCACCCGGCTGGTAAGTTGGGGAGTCAGGACTCCTACCATGCCATATGATTTCAGTGCCCAGGCTCTTAGCCTGTAACACAGTGACTATTTGAGGTCAAGGTGTAATCCACCCCCCCACCCCAACCCCTGCGAAGGGCAGGGTACTTGGAGGATTACAAAGCTCTTTGTGGTGTGGTTTCCAAGGGTGGAGATGGAGACAGAAATTTCCAGGGTCCTCAGCCAGCAATTCTCTGCCAGCACTTAGGTGTGAAATGCCAAGGGAGCAGAGATGGCAAACTGGAGCCGCTAACAGAGGCCCTGTGGAGGCCTTGTCCGCTCAGGCACGGCTCCGTCTCTGGTCAGCCACCCCCAGGTCACACTCCTGAGACACCTGTCTCACCAACTTGTCCCCCCGGGGCCAGCGGCAGCCCTGGAAATCTAGCCCAGTTCGGCACGCACCCACCAGAAGCAGTGTCCCACGCCACTGAGCTGGCAGCTGCTTAATTTGTACCCAAGCAGGTCGGCAAAGGAAAACAGAAAGCAAGGCCTAAGGCTCCAGGGGGCTCAGTGCCCGCAAGCCCCTCTTGTGGGGGCTCGGCCAGGCTGGAGGCGGAACACGGAGTTTTGCTCAGCCTCACCGTAAGAGGGCGCTCTTATCCGGCTCCCTCTGCCATGTTTGGCTTTTCTGCCCCGGTTGTCCTGTTGCAGAACGGAGCACCACTATTTATTTGCCCAGCCTGTCTTGTCGCTGGTCCTGAGGATTAAACGAGTTGGTGTAGATGACATCACAGTTGCCACCTGCAAAGCGCATGCAGCTGGTCATCATATCTTTTCCTATGAATGCACTTCCTGGGAGGGCAGTTTTAGGAGGAAAGCACGCCTGAGAGTCACGCAGACCTGAGTTTACTCCCAGCTGGGCCACAGGCAGCTGTGTGTCCTCGGGTAAGCCAGGGCCCTTCTCTGTGCCAGGGTTCCTTCTCCAGTGAAGTGGGAGTAGTAATGCCCGCGTCAGAGAGTCGCAGTGAGGATTTTATGAGACGGGGCCTGGCTCCCGGAAGACACTAAATGAGGAGTGATAAGTAATTCTGTGTCTTCCATTCTCAGTTCTTTACCATCGTCATTCTCTCAGTGTGGTCTTCTCTGACCGCCAGACCAGGTCGGAATCCGCTGCTCCACGCCAGCGACCTGGATCCGTTCTTTGTAGCACACGTCTCTTTTTACATCAATTGGGATGATTTTTTTTTTTTAAGTATCTTTTCTTTTTTTCTTTTTTTTTAATTGTTAACTTTATTGGGATGACATAGGTTGGCAAAAATTGCATAGGTTCCAGGTATACAATTCTACATGACATTGTCTATACATTGCATTATGTGCTCACCACCCAGAGTTAGTTCTCTTTCCATCATCACATACTTGATGCCCCTTCCCTACTCCCCCACCCGCTTCCTCCCTGACTAAGGTGACCAGACGTCCCGCTTTTGGCCGGACAGTCCCAATTTTTAACAATTTGTCCCACGTCCTGCGGCGTTTTAAAAAAGTCCTGATTTTTGGAAAGAATGCACGACAAGCTAGGGAACGGCGGGAGATAGACCACATTTTTAATCAAGAACCCCCTCCCCCCCCAGTCAATGGTGTCCCGCTTTACCAATGCTAAAATCTGGTCACCTTACCCCTGACCCTCAGGTAACCACTAAACTATTGACTGTGTCCATGAGTGTTTGTTTCTTTGTTCCTTTCAGTTTTATATTCCACCTATAAGTGAAGTCATGTGTTTCTTGATTCTTTCAGTCTGACTTATTTCACTTAATATGATGGTTTCAAGGTCCATCCATGTTGTCACCAATGGCAGTATCTCATCTTTTCTGATCGCTGTGTAGTAATTCCATTGCGATTATTTATTAATATCAACCTCCCTCATAGGCCATAGAGAGGCAGGAACTGTGTCTGTGTGGGGCCATCAGTGTAACCCCAGTGCCTAACACAGACCTGACACATAATAGGTGCTCAATAAATATCTGTGGAGTAAATCAATGACGGAAATGTGTAAAGGCCCAGTATGATGGTGTATACATTTATTTGGAAGGGAGTCTTACACATAAGTTTTTGTTATTGCTAGTGGAAGTCCTGCAGTTCACTGATTTCTTTTTAAGAAATAGTTAAAACATGTTCAAGATTAGCTTATCCTCTTTTCAAATGCTTTTCATACGCTTTCTTGGGTGCGGCTACCATTCAATGCAAACTCTGGGGATTATACTCCACTTAACATAATACAAGGAGAATATCTCCCACAGCAATGTCATCTGTCACGTCATGGAGTCTTAGTGGAAACACGAGGTTGAAAAATGTGGTCTCACATCACAAGTCCCCTTTGCCTTTGGTCTAGAAAATTAGAAATGAGAGTGGCCTTGTCTCTCTCTCAGATGTCGTGAACATTGAAAAGTTAATGCTTCTAGGGTCCTCGGGTGAAAGCACAGCTACCTGCTTCCTGCCATAAAACTTCCTGCCTTCAGATGCTGCTTATCAAGCCCTTCACCCTAGTACGTCTTGACCAGCCAGGGCCCGATAGGAGAAAAGCATTTTCCTCTTGGAGTGGCAGCCTGAGGACCTCTGTCACCCTCCTTTGTAATAATTTTGTGTTTTCCACAGGTTTTAGGTGGTGTCCCATGCCCTTTGTAGCTAATAGTTAACTTTTCAGTACAATAGGCAGTGTTAAAAAAGTTAATTATTAATAGCAAATTAAACCCACAAAGTCATGGGTAAGCTTCCTTAGGATAAACCCAAAGTTGGCATTTTCAGCAAGGGGTGGCGGGGACTGAATCTCTTCAAAGAAAATGCTAAGTGAATATTAATAGCAAACTGTTACAAGGAAATGGCAAAAATCATGCACGTGAAAAGCTAGTATGTGAGTTTCAGAAATGCAGCAGTTATTTTCTTGTCTCTTTTCCCATGAAGCTCTGAGTTCCTTTGGGATAAAGACTGTCTCTTATTCTTTATATCCCAAGCACTAGCACAGTACCTGACACACAGGAGCTCAGTGAATTAAGTGGCTGTGGAATGCGTGGGTGCAGAAACGATGGATGACTGTATGGTGGGACGGGAGGGGCACCCTGGACTCTGGCCAGGCCACTGAGGTTGGGCCTTCCTCGTGCATTGGAAGCAACAGTGCACTGAGTGAGGACTTTCCTTCCTGAACAGGTTTCTCTGTGATAAGAGGGGGTCCAGTCTGGGTCCAGTTCTTTAAATGACATCCAATGTTCCCAAATGCCCACCTCTCCCCTTCTTGGATTCTCCCCGCAAGACAGCATTTCCAGCTGCGTGGAATGAAGGAACTGCTGAGAATTCCAAAATCCACAGCCAGGACCCAAAGGTTCCTGTGGACAGAACACACTAGTTGTGTGGCCTTGGATAGGTCGCTCGCTGTGTGCGTGCCGGCCCCCTTCTCTGTGGAATGAAGGAGTTGTGACAGCAAAAGAAAATCTATGATTCTGGGAGGGGTTGGTTCTGAATGTGAAACCACCAGGGAAGGCAGATGGGAGGAGGTGCTGATGAGCTGGTGCAAAGCTGGATTCAGGCTGGAAGAAATGACACTGGGACATCCAGTGAACATCATGAGTGGCTCTGGGTGGTGACAGCTGTGAGGTCATTCATGGGCACTCCCAGGTGTAGGAACTTTCCTGTGCATTCCCCAGGGGGTCGAGGTGGCATCTGCTGCTGGGCCCCCCACCTGCCTCAGAGCTGTGGTCCTAGTAGCCTCGCCCCTGCCCAGCCAAGCAAGCAGGTTTGCACCTGCTTTGAATTCTTACGGCTCCTCCTAGGACCACGCTTCACAGTTTACCGAAGCCATGTCCTCTGTCCCATCGGGTCCCCATGGGATCCCAAAGGAGGCCACTTACAGTAGTGCAAAGGGAGGGTGGTAATGCTCAAGGCCTGTGGCTCAGTAGCAAGAACACCTGCCATGGGGCAGAAAGGTGACCTCCAAGGTGGACGTGGAGCCAGACCCCTGTGTTCAGAGCTCTGCCAGGTGTCTGCTGTGTGACCCTAAGAAAGCTGGATCCCTTCTCGGGGCTGCAGGTTTCTCCTCTGTAAAATGGGCCAAGCACGGTACCTGCCTCAGATGGCTGCTGCGAGTATCAAACGAACACTCTCTGGCCTGTAAGGGATCCTGTTTGATGAACTCATAGGTTATCTTGAGGATTTAGTAAAATAACAGGTGCATTCAATTCCCAAGGCTGCGGTAACCAAGGACTACAAACTGCGTGGCTTAAAACAACAGGCATGTATGTTCTCCCAGCTCCAGAGGCCAGGGGTCAAAAATCAGCATCACTGGGCTAGACGTCCACAGGCCCCCCGCCCTGGAGGCTCCTTGCCCTGCCCCTTCCAGCTTCTGGTGCTGCCAGCAAAGCCTGGGCCTGTGGCTGCCTCTGTCTTCATGGGGCTTTCTCCTCCACCTCTTATAAGGACGCATGCGCTGGCCCTGTGGGCTCACCCAGATAATGCAGGACCATCTGCTCACCTCAGAAGCCTTCATTTAATGCC
Source organism: Craseonycteris thonglongyai (assembly GCA_004027555.1). NCBI lineage: Eukaryota > Metazoa > Chordata > Mammalia > Chiroptera > Craseonycteridae > Craseonycteris > Craseonycteris thonglongyai. The sequence continues at coordinate 286 of PVKE010006600.1, read as the reverse complement.
ATCTGCAAAGACCCTTCTTTTCCAAAAAAGGTTTCATTTGCAGTTTTCGGGGATTAGGAGATGGACTTTTTTTTTTAAGATTTATTGTATTGTTTTTGACAGAGACAGAGGGAGACAGAGAGAAGGGGGAGGGTCCAGAGCAGTCTCCACAGTTGTACATCATCAGTTTTCGACGGGGCCATGCAGGGTGGGAACCGAGTGGGGGACCTCCCACATGGGAGGCGTGCCCCCTCAAGCCAGGCACCGAACTGGGGAGTGAGAACCGAACGGGGGGCCTCCCGCATGG
>PVKE010006599.1:0-53741 GCA_004027555.1 Craseonycteris thonglongyai | reverse complement strand
AGAAATGATGAAATACAGTCATTTCTGGCAACATGGATGGACCTAGAGACCATCTTATTAAGCGAAATAAGTCAGACTGAAAGAATCCGGAAACATATGACCTCACTTATAGGTGGAATATAAAACTGAAAGTTACAAAGACACAGAGACCTATGGACACACCCAATAACTTGGTGATTGCCTGAGGGAAGGGGAGGAGTGGGGAGGGAGAGTGGGGGGGAGGGGGAGGGACAGTTGGGGTGGGGGGAGGTGGGAGTGGACACCAGATATACGGTGATGAAAGGGGAGCTGATTCTGGGTGGTGGGCACATAATGCTATGTATAGGTGATGTGATGTGGACTTGTACATCCGGAAACTATCTAATTGTTACCAATCAATGTCACCCCAATAAATTTAACAATAAAAAAAAAAGATTACAAGAATAACTATATGCAAAATACCCAGAAGAGTACAGTATTGTCCCATAATGGGCTTTCAGACATATTCTTATACTTATGTGACTGTATCTCTAAACAGCAATAAACTTGTGAATAAATTAAAAAAAGAAAAAGCATATGAGAGGCATGTTGGGGGCAGGGCCTCATGGGCAATTTGATCCATTGTGTCCAGACCAGGTCATTGCCAACTCACTGGGGGATATACAGGTTCAGCCTCTCAACTCTTTAAATAGCATTTTCTAAAAGGTGAAAGATTTATGCGATCTGAAGAGAAACCAGACTATGTTCATTGCAGCATTATTCACAGTGACCAAGACATGTAAACCACCAAAGAGTCCTTCCATAGATGATCGGATAAAGAAGATGTGGTCCACATACACAATGGAATATAGAGAAAAGATGAAATGCTGGCATTTGCGACAACACAGATGATCTTTTTTTTTTTTTTTAAACATTTATTTATTTACTTATTTATTTTGACAGAGAGAGAGAGAGAGAGAGACAGAGACAGAGAGAGAACTGAACTGAGGGAGCTCCCAGTTCAGCATATGGTTCCGCAAGGGCCGGAGCCGGGATTCGATCCTCGGTCCCTGGCGCTGCAAAGTGAGCGCTCAACCCACTGAGCCATCCCGGCTTCCCCAGATGATCTTGAGATTATCACGCTAAGTGAAATAAGCCAGACAGAAAAAGTCAAGAACCATATGATTCCACTCATATGTGAAAGCAGCAAACAAAAGCTCGGAGATACAGAAAATAGTTTAGTGGTTCCTAGCAGGTAAGAGAGTGGGGGCAGGGGACATAGAAGAGGGAAAAGGGGCTCAAATATATGATGGAAGGAGATTTGACACTGGATGGTGATCACACACGCAATATATAGATGATATATTATAGAATTGTGTACCTGAAACCTATGTAATTTTACTAACCAATGTCACCCCAATAAATTTAATTAAAAGTAAAATACAAACAAACAAATGAACAAACAAACCACAAAGGACTTAAAATAAATTAATTTAAAAATAAATAAAAGCATTTTGGTGGTGGACAAATTCCACCTAGTGACAGGTCACATTCTGTGGATGAGAATAAGGAAACTGAATTGAAATCTCCACGTATGCCCCATCCACATCTAACAGAAATCTGTCCTAGAAAGAATGATATGGTCAATCATTCTAAGAATGTTTAAGTCACTTCATTTTGTTCAACCATGAGTGGAATTCAACAAGATAGAAAAATCATTCAAATATTACTGAAATAACAGGTTGATAAAGAGGTTCCCAGGGGACAGGAACACAGGCTAGAAAATCTCTTCTTTATGCAAATTGCTGAATGGTTTCAACTACACTGTTACGTCGTCACTGAGCAGGTAATTTTCCAAAACTCACTATGCACTAGTCCCTAAACATCATCAAGCTTCAATGTGTACATTACATTAGACAAAGTCTAGGTTCAATGAGTAGTGGAAGAAAAGGGAATGCAAATAACTACAACAGAAGCAAACGAACGATTCCTCTAGCCCCAAAAGGAAAAACAGATATATTCAATAGAAGTCAGTTTGGCATTTTTATTGGATCCTGCGTATGATAAAGAAGACCATGGCCCTCACTTCCCACCCCAACCCAGCCTTATTCAAAATGGAACAGAATGGTGGACAATCCACAGTGAAGTGGAACTTTGAGGAGAGGAACAGCGGGGCTAATGTTCCAAGTGGTCATGGAGGGAAAAAGGAGAGAGAATTTCAAACATCCCAGAAGAAAGGTTCCTCTACTCACCACAAGGACAGAGTAGCCAGGCAAGGAGGCCTTCAGAGTCCACATTATACAACCCAGACCTATTAAAGAGTAGGATTGGGACAAGTTGAAGACAGTATAGGAATCGTCCTCAAGATAGATTCTGTAGAGATTGGAAGATAGGATCTGAGCTTGAAATAAATGACTGCATTACCTATTCTTTAGGTGCCATACATGTACTTAAGCAGCAAATATAAGTTGCCTAATAACAGAAGAAGAAATTAAGTCCTTTATTTCTTGAAAAAAATTTTTTTTTCATATAATTTTTGGGGTAAATTTAAAAAATTTATTCTTTTTCAATTACTGTTGACATTCAATATTATTTTACACTAGTTTCAGGTATACAGTATAGTGGTTAGACATTTATATAATTTATGCACTGATCCCCTGACTAGTCTAGCACCCACCCAGCACTATAGATAGTTGTTGCAACATTATTGACTATCTTCTCTATAGTCCCTTCTTAAAGTAAAAATCCGAGAGCCATTCATTCATTCACATGACAAATAATAATTAGTGAAAAGTGCCCATAACACCAGGAGCTCTGGCTCTTACCTTCCCTCGTCCTCCCAAGTTCTAAATTTCTTCAACACCAGGAAGTGTGGGGAAGGAAAAAGGCAGAAGCACCGTCCCCAGGGTGGGAAGAAGCCAGCAGGACGGAGTGGTGGATGACACAACCTCATCCCTCAGGCTCTGGAGTGGGTGCGATGAGTGACAAGAGAAGCCAGGAATTCGAAACAAAGATGCAGCACTTTTCCTGCCTCATTTGGTCATCTGCACATTGCACATTGCACATAGCCACTAGGACCATCAAATGACTGTTTCTCTAAAGATTTCTCATGTGACAACTGACTTGAGGACAATAAAGTGCAAAAAAATACTTTGTTTAAAACTACTGCTCTCTTTCCTTGATTTATGAGCTTTACTTAACATTTTTGTCTGATCATCACACAGCCTCAAAATTTATTAGAGTATTAAGAGTCTATGACTGAATATGCTTATGATTTACCAAAGGCTTTCACAAAGAGATCATCGTTCCTGATCCTCAGAACCACTGATGTTTCAGGTGGACAGATCTGGGAACCTGAGGTTCAGAGGGGTGAAAAGGATTGGTTCAAAAGGATGCAGTGCTATGCGTTCACCACCCTGTTGTGTGGTTTTCCTAGTCCCGTGTCACTCCATGAAATGGATGTTAAATGCACGGAATCAAACCACCAACCTCCACCTTAGCATTCTCAGTCCTTCCCTGCACTCATGTACCTTAGCCTTCTGCAAAGAAAGGGAAAATGTGAGAGGGAGAGCAGTAGAGGGCAGTGAAGAAGAGCTGAGCATGCGTGTTGAGCGGGTCTAAAACCAAAACCCGAGTCTGCAGCTTTCTGACTCTTGATACTGGACTAGTGAGCTCACGTCTCTTTGTTTGAAATGCCTTATCTCTAAGATGGATAAAAAATGGAGCCTGCTTCATGGTGTTGCTTTGAGGATAAACAAGCATGCAAACAAGGTGCATATCTTACCTACAGTATCTGTAGGCCAGGCCTTGTGCTAACAACGGTTAAAGGACAACAGCAGCTAGAATTGGTTCAGAAGGAGAAGCAGCTGTAGTACTGGTGCAAAAAGCAGCACTGGTAGCAGTAGTGACACAGAAAGAAAAAGGAGGTGACTGTCCATCAACAAACATAAGCAAACACCGAGCAGAGGACAAAGTTTCCCTAGGATTGATGTGTGTAAAATTACCTCTGAGGCCACCAATCAAATTCCAGAGAAAGAAAAATCATATCTATGATTTCAACCATCAGAAACCACTAATGAACAATGGAAGGCCCACGTGGTCACTGGGTTCTACTGATGGCAGCAGAAGTGGCAGCAAGAGACAAGAGTCCAGGGCATATCACTTCCTGTGGTCTAGACATGTTCTCTGTATCATCTGGGAAAGCAGCAAGCTACTGACCATCACAACTAAGGCAGGCTTGAACTATTATTTCAAACTCCATTTTCTCTTTTTGTCTCTTGAAAATGTTTTGAAAGCAAGTGGGGTCAAATAAACTTTCTTTACTGAGAAGAAAATAAAAAATAAATTAATAGCTTCTTGAGGGCCAACCAAGTATCTTACCCCATGCTGGGTATGATACCTGCACTTGACATTGGCTATGACTTCAGATGGTACAAGGGAACAACCTTGTCAAACAATACAATTACCTTGAGAAAGCTGGAAACAAGCCCACCTGACTTCAGATCCTAGGTCTTTCTTGCTAGTCTATACTGCTCCCTGAAAATATGCCCTCAAAAGTCTCTTGCTTTTGAAAACAAGACATTTTCTCTTAAGTCAAATCTTTTTATTTTATTTTTTACTTTATTGTTTGAGAGAAGGTGTGTGAGTGTGTGTGTGTGTGTGTGTGTGTGTGTGAGAGAGAGAGAGAGAGAGAGAGAGAGAGAGAGAGAGAGAGAGAGAGAGAGAGAGAGAGAAGGGAGCAGGGCCCAGAGCAGTATTCATAGTTGTACATCATTAGTTGTGACATGGATTCATTCCACACAGGTGGATGTGAGGCCATGCAGGGCAGGGACTGAACTGAGGGCCTTCTGCATGGGAGGCAAACCTTTGCCTCTGAGCCAGCCTTGTGGTTACTAGTTGTGCAACAGTTCAGCAAATGAGTTTGCATGGACTGGGGCCAGGACTCAAATCTCTGACCTCACAATTGCGAGGCAAGTGCTCAATTGCTGAGCTATTCTGCATCTCCTATTTCTTAACTGTTCTACATTGTAGCAATTGGCTCCCAACACTATGTCCCCACCCTTACTAGTATAGTCCTCTCTGGCTTACCTGATTGTCTGCTAAGCCCACTTTACCTGCCCACATGCAAATGCCCACCTGTAGGTTCTGGGAAACAAAGTTCTTCAGGAGCATCCCTCAGCCATTGACTGTGGGGGTGGTGGTGGTGGGGAGTTAGTGAACAAATGCTCCAGCTGTCTAATCTCAGGAGAGCTCCATGAAGCACTTGTTCTACACTGGGGTCCCAGCAACATTAAGATCCAGTGGTCACAGGAGTGCCTGGCCTGATAATACGTGCTTTATTAGTTGTCTTCCCTTGCCTATCTCAACGACCCACTCCCTTTCTGGTATTTCTTCCCTCTCTCAGGTAAGCTGCTTACACTCAAATCCACACTCAAGGTCTACTTCTAGGGCAACCCCAAAGCATCAGAGCAAATTTGGTACATGTGAGGAGATCCCACAACTACAGAATCACATCCATTTTCCTAAACCCTTCTGGGTGTTTTTTTTTAATCAGCTAAAAATATACCCAAAGCATTGGTGCTTAAAGTTAAATACAACACAATATTGTCACAGGTACATTTTTTGAGAGAACACTTTAGATTGTGTTTGGGTTTTTGCAGCTTTTATGGTGTCTATCAATTTTTCCATTGTTACAAGTACAGCAGAATTAATTATTACCAGATTTCTAAAGAAAAAGGGGGGGGGGATATCCAAAACATTTCATATGCAATACAGATCTGAGTTAGCAGGAAAAGAGCCCTCAGCTTTCCAACTTCATGTCAGAGTAAAAATTAGCCACATGAGCAAGTCAGAGAAGATGAGGAAAAGTGTGTGGAGAGGGTGGGATCGGGGGGAGGCAGAAAAAGAAGAGGAGGGAGGGTAATTATTTAGGAATCTTGGGACTCCTGAAAGTAAAGCCTGAGACAAAGACAAGATAGATTAAAATCCAGAAAGTAGTGGTGAGGGACCACGGAGGGGGAAAGAAAGAGAAAAAGTCAGTAGAAGAGTGTGCTCTTGAGACTACCAAGGTCACCACTAAGTGCAGTTGAAGCTCAATACCCCCCAGACTTTCTGTAGCTGGTTTAGAATGAGTTGTCCACCCAAGGACTAAGAGAAGTATCAATCGATTCACTCCCATCACCCCACTGGTTGACACTGTTCGTGGAGATATTAACTCCCTTAATCATAAGCTTCTCACACTTGCTTGATGAAAGGCACTTGTTTTCTACATCTGTAAGGCATGGGCAATTCTGGGGCAAAATGTAAACACACTGCACATACTTGAGGTGAGTCACGAATGTAAAGTGAGTCCAAATGTAAATGTAAAGTGAGTCTTTACATTGTTACATCAATGTAAAGTGAGCCCAAACGTGTATGACCTGTCCACTGCAGCTATAGTGGACATGAGGGGTGAGGCTGAAGGACCTCCAGAACATCTGCTTTCTAGAGTGAAAGATGCTACAGCCCAGATGTGTGGAGGGGACCCCTGTGAAGGAGGTAGTCCACTAGCCTAACAAACCCTGTGGAGTCTGGAACCCTGTGAAAACCAGGTATCACTGAGGATTAGAGTAACCCATGGGATGAAAATAGAGGAGTGTGTGTTAGGAAGAGACAGGTATTTAAATTCTAAATGCAGACATTATCCATTTCATCGTTGCTCACTTCATAGTATCTAGTACTCCCCAGTGTGGTGCTCACTCACTGTCTTCTGACCACCCAGATGTGAAGTCCGCCTGTCCACCAACCTCACCCTGACACACAGAACCCCACACAATTCAATATTCAATATTAATATCAATCCTTAGATAGTGGAGAAAAGCATCCAAAATAAAAATTAAAGAAGATAAAAAGAAAAAGAAATGACCCTGGAAGAAATAGAGAAGATGCATAAATAAATAAATAAATAAATAAATAAATAAATAAATAAATAAATGAACAGAAGATAGTTTTAAAGACAAATTTTTATGAATGTTGCAAAGAGATGTGAAAACTTATAATAGCCATAAAACATGCACAAAAAAAGGAGTACCCAAAAAAGTGCAGAAAGGTTAAGAAAATCTCTAAGTAAAACTGAAAAGACCAAGAGAGAATATGAGATATATTTGTTTCCTGAAACATGTGGGAGTATCAACACAGAAGTTATAATACCCTTGTATACTCCTAGTATTTTCAAAAAGATGACAAAAAACATTATCTGTCTCTACATTTCACCAAGTTATGCGTAGACATAAGTATTTAAAAAAAAATTACTATGAGAGACCACTGACAGATCTTCTCATCTGGAAATGTGTTAAAAATTAATAAAACAAACAGGTAAGTAAACTAAGAAATATACTCATAAAAAATTGGTAAGCCTCAAAATCCCAATGAAAATATTTGATAAAAAATGTGGACATTTAATGTAAGATACAAGAGTGACCAATAAGACATAAACCTTGAAATAACACCTAATGACATGAATAAACATTTAGTCTCACCAGGAATTTTTTAGAAAATGCAAATTGAAATGAGGTTTTCTTTTTTACTTATCAAATAAACTAAGCCTTTAAAAGTCAAACATTTTTGGCAAATGAGCACTGGAACAGATATTCCCATTCCCTTCTCATGGGAGTGCAAATTGGTTCAAATTATCTGGAAAATAATTTGATGATATGCACAAAATTCTTCAGAAACAAAACATGTCCACTGCTTTTCCCACTGATTTTCTCAAGTCTATCTTAAGAAAATTAAACTTACATTTCTCTCTCTGTACTTTGTCACAAAAATATTCACATGGACAAAGAAAGGGGGAAACTCAGACAGAGACATATATAGAAAGATGTTTATTATTTTGGCATAAACACTAGAACTAAGCTAGACATACAACAGGCAGAGCAGCAGTTTAAAAACTGTGGCTCATCCATTCAGGTAGGCATCTACGAGAGTGCTTACAGCACTATTAACTGAAATGGGAAAGTGTTACTGATAAAAAGTTGGATGAAAAAGGCAGTATTAAAACTAGTTTATACAATGGGAGACCAATCAAACTGTATAAATATAATACATGATGCACATCTATGAAGATACATATTTACATCTACATCTACATATCTATCCTGAGGGAAAAAGGACTCCCAAATGTTAATAGGGAATATTTCTGACGGATTGGACTGTGGTTCCTTTTTACTGTCTTCTCTGGACCCTTTGATTTTTTCTTTTCCCCCAACCATTTACAATGAGCATAAGTCACTTTTAAAATAAAAATAAATCAATGCTTTAAAATTTCATTTTTACATATTTAATGTTTAGTTGTGAAATATATGTGGGAGTATTATGTTTACATTTTGCTAAGTGACCAACCAATGAAATGTACAGACAAAACTCCGTGGACGCACTTAGCCTGGCTAGGCAGAGGATGCAGAGGAGGAAGAGGGGCAATCAAGGAGGTCGGTGGGGGTTGGTTCTGAGTGTGTGTGCTGGCAGAAGGTGTGGGGAGGACACTGGGAGTCTGCCGCCTCTATTCCAACCCTGACAGACAGACAGACATCAAGAGGAGAACACTCAATGAAGCCATCAGTCTGAGCAGCCTTAGTTTCCTCCCCAAGACGCGCGATGCTAAAGGGTATTTCAGTGGTGGTCTGTAACTTCTCATTGCTCCCCTGGTAGAAGCTCTCAGAGCTGGCTCAAACACACCAAGGAGTGCACTTTCTTTAGACATAAAATCCAGTCAGGTCTCAATTTCAGGCAATCGTATCCTTTTCATAAGCAGTTAAATCACATTTTACATCTGGTAATAAATTAATGGATTTTATACCTCTGGAAGACTTTTCCTAGAACTATCTTCCCAAGGATCGAATGTGCACGGTGGTTAAGATCACAGTCAATCCCACCAGGTCCTTGCTGTGGGGCCTCAGATGGGTTATCTCCCCCCTCACGTCTGTTTCCTCATCTACAAAATGGAGATAATAAAAGAACCTGCGGGGAAGCCGGGATGGCTCAGTGGGTTAAGCGCTCACTTTGCAGCGCTGGGGACTGAAGATCGAATCCTGACCCCGGCCCGTGTGGACCCATATGCTGAACTGGGGAGTCCCCCAGTTCAGTTCTCTCTCTGTCTCTGTATCTCTCTCTCTCTCTCTCTGTCAAAAACAATAAAATAAATAAAATTAAAAAAGATCCTGCTTCTTTGGCTTTCCTCTGAGGATCATATGACTTAAAATGTGTCAGGTGCTTAGAACTGTGCCTGGAAAAAGAAGATGTCCTCTGGAAACGTTTTCTATATTAAACACAAATAAGTTGGAAACATTTTTGGTCAGACCATGCCTACTCCTGTTTATATTAGAAGACAATGGCCGTGAGCATCACAAAACAAAACAGAAGTTTGTTTGTTCATTCAAATATGAGCAAATTAAAGAGGAAAAAACAAATAACAACAGTGGTCAGCATCTCTTGCCTACACAAAGTCTCAAGGAGTATGGAAGAATCTGGTGACTGTTGCAGCTCAGCCAGCACAGTGGATGAGGCTGTTCCTGACAGGAATCAGAGGGAAGGCAAGAGCTTGGAGCAGCAGTGCCTGAGGGCTAACCAGTAGGGGAGGGAGGGTACCCTAAACTTGGAAGAGGATCATTTGGGAGGTCCAGTGAGTCGTGGGAAAAGAGCCCTGTTTCTTGGAAGCATCCCTAGGAATGAGCAGGACCTCAGATGTTACCAAAGCAGCGAGGAAGAGACGCATCACACCTGGCCTTTGAGACAGGTTCAGGAAACAGGTGAGGAGAGGTAGGTGGAGAAACCTATGTGATGCCTGATAATAAGACCAAGACGAAAGGGAAGAGGAAGCATTCATGGAACTTTTCCTTTTTCTCAGGTACTCTCCTAGCCCTTGAATTGGGACCATCATTTACATTTCAAAGGGGAGAAAGTCAAGAGATAACTTGTCCAGGTCTTACAGACCTGGATTTGAATCCCGGTCCCTTGACTCCCTAGCTGCTTCCGCTCTTCTCCGGGCTGCCCGTTATCAGGAAATCCTGGAACTGGAATCTACAAGAGGAGTCCAGGCTTGACCTGCCTGCTTGGTCACCTGCAATCGTTCTGTGATTTAGGCCAAACTCCCTGCCTGGTCCCCTAGGCCAGTCCTGACAGAGCAGTCTAGTCATGGATTTAAGGTTCTAATGGTATAAATAGTCAAGCAAAGAGAGGATGTGAGCAGGCTGAATAGAACCCTGTCACATCAGTCCCCACCCGTGTGGAGGTCATGTTGATTACTGCCAAGGATGCAGGCTGTGGCACCAGAGAGCTGGGCTTGGATCCCAGCTGGACTTATAATTGGAGTGATATAGGGTCAGTGAATCTCTCTATCTCAGCCTCATTCATTTTCTCTATAGTGAAACTACTATCATTTCCATTTCTCATAATGCCTTTGTGAGGCTTGAATAAGATAATGGAGTGAGATGCTTAGCTGGGTGCTTAATTCATACCAGAGCCCCCTGGCTCCCCCCCAAATGAACATTCAAGTACTCTTCTTCCCACCAAGAGGAATATCCAGGAATCTAGACCCTAAAGGGCACACCCCACTCCTGCAGGGTCCAAACCATACCCCATGTCCATACAGACATGCTAACGAGGTGACCTCTTGAAGACCTCCCTAACCTCTCACCGAAATTCCTAGTGATTATTTAAAATGACACAAAGAGAAGAACGACGGGATGTGAAGATAAAAAATGTTAGTTTTCCTAACAGCTGGAAAAGAAAACAAAATGAAGAAAAATATTCCCCGTGAAATTCTTATAGCAAAAAATATAAACCATGTTGTCTTTAACTGGGGCCAGAGAATGAGTTCAAACTGTACTCAGGACCCATACATATATACCTTGCAATTGTTCAACGGCTTCAGCACAGACAGACAGTGTTAATCATTTTCTGATGGTTGCTCTGAGCTGTGGCTTTGGCGAGTGAGAAAAGACAAATTCCCAGGGCTGAGAACTGAAAAGAAACACTGTACAATCATGGGAATTAAGGGGGAAAGACAGGCTTGGGCTGAGTTATTATACATTCTGGGTGAAGTCGTGCGAGGACTTTCCAGCTGTGCGCTGCTGCGGGGGTTGGCGCCGAGATTCCCACAGGGGAGCCCCGTGTTGCAGTGGAAGAAGAACAGGCAATAGCTAGACCAAGGGTTCTCAACCAGGGTCAACTTTGTTCCCCAGAGGACACTTGACTGCATCTGGAGACATTTTTGATGGTCACAAGTCTCAAGGAAGTACTATTGGCATCTCTGGGACAGAGGCCAACGATGCTGCTAAATGCCCTAAATATGCTCAGGCCAGCCCCCAGCCACATATGCCCCCTGCACCCCAATTTTATCCAGCTCCAAATATCAAGAGTGCTGAGGTTGAAAAACCTTGTGCAAAACAAGAAACGCAAGTTTGTCGCTATGGGCAGCAGACAAGATTTGACAACCAGACCCAGTACCTGACCTTGAAACCTCTTATTTCTTTAACAAATTTTTTTTTAATATTTATTTTTATTGTTTTTGACAAAGAGAGAGAGAGACAGGATCAGAGACAGAGAGAAGGGGGAGGGCCCAGAACAGTCTCCATCGTTGCACATCACTGGTTTTTCCACATAGTTTCATTCCACAGGTGGGCACGGGGCTGCACAGGGCAGGAACTGGGCCGGGGTCTCACCCCGGTGAGAACTGAACTGGCGGAACTCCCCAGTTCAGCATATGGGTCCGCATGGGCCGGGGCCGGGATTCGATCCTCAGTCCCCAGGGCTGCAAAGTGAGCGCCTAACCCACTGAGCCATCCCTGCTTCCCCTTGAATCCTCTATTTCTTACAATGGCAGTTCCCTTCTCAAAGCCACATGTATTCTCAGACTCCAGGCTAAGTTTCTCTCCTCTCCCGTTACTGAAAATAAATCATTTGTCAAGTCCCAAACACACCAGACATTTTTTGAAGTGTCTAGGAAGTCTATTTTCATTCTCATGATGTATTGAGATGTATTGTTATATGGAATGGATTGTTAAGATCCCATTGATACATCAGGAAGCTGAGACTCAAAGTGGCCAGTATTCAAACACAAACCTTGTATGATGTCAAAGCATTAATTCCTAACTGCTCAAATCTACTAGCAAAGTGTAGCCTTACTACCTGGGCAGACCAGCAGATCATCAAATACCCCTTAGCTTTGTCCTCCTAGAAAATGGAGACAATCCAAGCTTTGTAAGGTTGCATGAGTTGAGGATAATATAAGGCAAGAGTTCCTTGAGAGCTCAAGCAGATAATCCCCGGGGCCATTACACCCAGGAATTTCCCACAGTTGACTAGAAGTTGAACCTGAGGTCCCCAGATTTTCTTCAGGTTCTATGATTCTAGCCCAACCTTAGCAATTCTTCAGGGCTCAACTCAAACCCCTCTCTGCTCACATGCTTCCTTCACACTTCCCTTGCCCTCTAAAAACACAGGTGAGCTCTAAGAAACACTAGTCTTCTTTTGTGTACCAAGCTCCAAATAATATATCATCACCACCTGCTCACTCTTGATTATAGAATTTAACTTGAAAGCATTTCACCATGTTTCTTGAAAGAGGAGTTTCATTGCCAATTTTTAGGACCACTTAGCATAGATTACATAGTAGTCATAAATGCTTAATAAGAACAATATATTGGATAAGTTGACTCAATTGTTAAGTGACAGAAGTAATAAAACTGGTTATATATAAAGTAATTTTATACACTTGGTCTTATGTGATCCTCATGATAGCCTGTAAGAAGTCAAGACCACTTTATCTGAACCTCCCATGTCTCCTCTCACCCCTTCACTTCGGGGGTTTTATATCCCCTCCTCCTACGGTATGAGTGGGAATCAGCCTTTCCAGGACTTATATTTCTGCCTGTGACAAATGCAGAGGTTGAATTCAATCAATGGTTCTCGAGCTTTATTTCTATTAAAAGATCCCCCTTTCAGACACAATCTTATGAAGCACCTTAAAATAAAAACAGATAGAAGTAGAGCTGATGTGGTTGAAGAGTAGGTGTGTGTATGTGTGTGTGTGTGTGTGTGTGTATCTAAGAAGATGAATTTGGGCCTGATTGTGATCCACCATGGTGGTTCCCACGATTACTATGACTCTTTTGACTAGCTCATCCAAGCCACCACTGGGTAATGGTTATCTGAAGATAGTCCAACAAGGCAGGACCTGGCAGAAAAAAGACATTCTTCTTGTCCACTGACTACACGTTTGACCACAGGGAACCTTCACTCCTCTCTAGGTCCCAAACTTAGTGTCTAACATCCATCAGGAATCATTTAGTCATCATGTACCATCCAAAGTTTATCCTCCACCAAAAGACAGCCTTGAAGGCAGGTGTAGGGCAACCTTGCTCATTAACCTTATCTTTCATCTGCTTCATTCCACATTTCCTCTCCCCATTGCCACCAGTATCCCCTTCTTGAGGAACCCTCGCATTCTTTCATATAGAAAGCCATTCCCCTGTCCACCAACCCTTGGATAACCTCCCCCTCTTGGAAAGTCCAACTCTATAACATTTATAAGCATAGGCTTTCAAAAGAAAAGTTCTGTTAAGTCTCTCCATCAACTTTTCCAGATGTGACGGTAAGGTTCATGAGTAAGAAGGGAAACATTATTCCCTTCTCACCTTCCCTGAGTGTAGAAAGAAACAAAACAAAACAAACAAAACAAAAAAACCCACTTATCTCTTTATTCCATCATTGCCTTAGTGATTAAGCACAGAAAGTCCAATTTTCTGGAAACACTCATTTTTTATCTTACTGGTTTCTCCATCAGTCTCCCCAACTCTGTATTTCTAAGCTATCCACCAGGAAAACAAGAAAAAAACGTACAGTTACACCAAAGGCAACTGCATCCCATCCATTCTCCCCAAAGTGCATAATCAGGTCACGTGTGGGGATATTAATGTGCTTCTGAGCTTAGAAATGTGCTTCGTTATGATTATTAACGAGGATGACTTGGAAGTGAAAGAACTTTGCAAGCACAGCAGTTTTAAAAAATGTATTTTCTACCTTGTTTATGAGATACAAACATCTATAATTCAGTTCAAGGGTTGAGATTTTCTGTTATTATGTGCCAGGGATTATTTATCACAATTGCAAATAATTTCCCAGTACAAATTATTCTCATGTTATCATCTGAATGTACTTCCCTTCCACATCATTCATGTCGTGCTGAAATCTAAGGCCATAAAGTTTAAACCATGAAGTAAGGCCTGCTTTGGATGGCAGCATCTGGTGCGTGTTGGTTGGGGTTTTTGGACGCACAATCAGATTTACCACTGTCAGAGCCTGGCCTTCCAACTTCTTCTGGGCTGGTGACGCTGGTGTGTGAAGCTGATAGGAAGTTATGCACTCGATAAAATATGAGATTGCAAGAGACAGACAAAGCCAAAATAAGCAGTAGTTCACCAGAGGAGAAGCCACTTTCAACAGCCAGGGCTTCGTGTCAGTCATGCTGATTGAAGCCATCCAGAGGTAAAAACATAAGCTCTGAGATATGTGAGACCTAAAGGTGACAGCTCCAGCGTCCCACTCATGCTGGAAGACGAATGTACACACATGTGTGCTGGACGGCTCTAAATATGTTGAAAACCTGGCAGGTTGGGATATTTGTGTGAAAGGAATATGAACTCTGATTAGTGAACTTCTGCGAGGGGCAAATGCACATTTTTCTTGATTACTAGAGAAGTTTTTAGAGAAGTGTCCATGAAGAAGCAAAAGATAGAAAAGAAAATCAAAAGATGGACTGTTGTGCTTTTAGTGGGACAATAAAACCGGATTTCAGGAAACCTCAATTTTGAGGGGGGAAAAAATTGCTGTTCAATGAAATCAACACAAAAAATGGGTCCAAGTGGAGTCCCTTGACATGATAGGACTTTCGAAAATAGTAAGAAAATAGAACAATACAAAAGCAAATAAAAATCACCTCAATTCCTAAATACAGGGAGTTAAAAGAATGCTATCCTTAATATGGATTCTATCTAGATGTGATCTGTCAAATATTTTGAGGTATCTATTGTTTCTGCAAAGGAAAGTGTGGCATGTTCATTTTTCCTTAAAGGGAACGTATTTTTATGAGCTCTCAAATTTGTGTTTCTGTTCCTTATCCACAAACAGGCTGTGGTTGCTAGGATGCATTGTCAAACTAGGGACACAGTCACAAACACTAATATCAAGCACCATATTCCTGCTCAGAGAGGTGGAGTGATTGCTTAAGGTCACACAGCAAGGGATTACAACAGAAGGCACTGGTCTAGAAGTTATGAACCTTGGTTTCTAGCCCTGGAGCTTATGGGCCCAAGCTCTGAGCCTTAAAGTAAGAATCTCATGAAATTTGTACATTTTCTATCTTTAGAAGCAAAAGACTCCTATGTCTCCTGTCTCTTTATGTGTCCTCTCTACCCATGGACTTCTTAGCCAGTTTTCCCAAGAACTTGGACCACACTAGTGCAGTATACTTACATCTGGAATCTTTTCTCTTCCCACCAGCCACCAAGTCCCCTATGTCTTTAAAGAGCCCTGCAGAAATCCCTTCTGCATTCAGCCCTCTGTGATGAGGTGCGAGCCAGGACTCTGCCTTCCCATTGCAAGGATTAGCACATGGAGTGCTGAACAGAAGAACACAGGGAGTCAGTTCCTCTGGGACCTGGCTGGATAGGCTAGAGAGAGGTCCACCTGCTTAACAGCTGTTCAACAGTGTCATATTCTGCATATGTCCTCAGAGTCACTGCCTCAGTCTTTGGGACTCATTTGGACCTCCCGATACAGCCATCCACAGCTGATGTGGGAGGTGGTACAAGTGAGAGAGCCCACCACGATGAATATTCTTCCGCTTCAACTAGAAATCGAAGACAGCCAAGCAGGCGGCCCGCATCACGGTGTGCTTTGCACTGTTCCAGAAAGCCTGCCCAGTGCAAGGTAAGACCCCCCAGCAACTACCTAAGGTTTCCGCTGTCCACACCACTCCTTGTGGGCCTCTAGGAGGTGTGCGCATTTACATCGTCTTTTGTGACCTGCTGAGGATAAGATGGTCTAATGGAAAGCGTTCTAGACTAAGAACACCTGGCTTTCGGTCACAGCCATGGCACGTGCGACAGTTGTGTGTTTTGTGAAAGCATTTATGCTCCAAGTGTCATTTTCTTCTTCTCTAAAATGGAACAAAATACCTGCCCTGTCACTCACACAGGGTAGAGGTAGAAATGAACTTCAGCTGGGTGTAGAAGAGCAGCTCAGAAACTTCTCACTGAGGTATGCAGGAGTGTGCCTTTCAGAAGTGGGCGGCGTGGTGTCTCCCCACTGAGTACACACGTGTGAACGGCTCCCAGATCGGGAAACAGCGTGACCATCTGCTCGCTCTGCTCCCTTCCAACACCATCTGCCATCAAGGGTAACTCACCACTGTCCTAGTGCTAATACCAAGAGTTCACTATGCCTCTTTTTAGACTTGATATGAATGAGATCATGCAATATGTACTCTTGCTGGTCCCTCTCCTTCTCTCAACATTATGCATATTAGATCCAACCATATGGGTGTGAGTAGCTTTAATCATTTGTTCTCATTGTTGTGTGATATTTCACTATGTGAATATACTAGAGTATGGTTTTAACCCACTACTGTTGATGGAATGTACGAATAGTGCTGCTAAGCAATTCAGAAACTTTTAAGAAACCTACAAATGTAAGATATTATTATCATTACTCCAAGGCTAGGCCTAGAAGACAGACATACAGGACTTGGGAGAAAAGTATCAAGCAGTGAATTATGGTGAGAAAAGGAAAAGGGAAGTCCAGAAGGAGATGTTTACTGGGCAAAGTTAAAATAGAAAATGTAATTACAATTGTGCAATGCTGCCAACTGTTTCAAATTCAGACATTGATTTCAGCAAATATTTGAGTTCCTGCTATCTGCCAAATGCTGTGCAGTATTTCATATGATTCCGATAAAACGCCTAAATGGTAGGAAGTATAGATATTCGTATTTTAATGCTATCAAACAGGGGTGTCCAACCTTTTGGCTTCCCTGGCCACATTGAAAGAATTGTTTCGAGCCACACATAAAATACACTAAGGATAACTGATGAGCTAAAAAAAAAAAAAAGGTCACCAAAAAATCTTGTTTTAGGAAAGTTAACAAATTTGCATTGCACAGCATTTAAAGCCATTCTGGGCTGCATGTGGCCCGCAGGCTGTGGGCTGGACAAGCTTCCTATAGAATAAAGCAGCCCAGGGAGGCGTAGGTCACCCAGTTGAGGGCAGTGGCTAGAACAAATTCACTCATCGGTTCATTCACTCCTTCAACAAAGGCTTCTGAAGCTTGCGGGATATGTTAGAGACAAAGTATGCAAGGACAGAAGCCCTTGTGTTAGTCACAGTGTTGTTGACCTGACGCCACTGATCACTAGTCCCCCAGGTGGATGGAAAATGGGGCTGTCACCAATTGCTTTAAATGGAGGGGTGCATGCTGTTCCTAGAGCAAGTGTACAGATGGGACAGGCAAAGGAGGGGCGGCTCTCCAGCAGGGCTGAAAGCTGAGCTGATGTCTGAAGAATGAACTGGATTCGACCAGGTCAGGAAGGAAAGAGGAAGATCCAGGTGGAAGGAGCAGGGCAGGCGTGAGAGGTTAAAGACGCTCAGAAGAGACCACACTCAGAAGGTCTATGAAGGAGTTTTGTCTTTAGACCTGGAATAGAAAGTTGTTCTCCAGACAGCCCAGGTTTATTCTCAATGTACTGTGAAATCCAACTAGGAAATGCGACCCAAAATATCCTTATTGGGTACCCAGCTATGGGCAGGGCAATGGACTCTGCATGACGGGATCTTAAAAATAAGCTGGCCTTTGACTAGGCTTCATGGACAATCTCACTTGGGATGAACTAGAAGAGCTGCTGTTTGCTTAGAAGAACCAGTCATTACTCTGCACAAGCAGCGAGCAGGCAGGTCCTCTGTCTGCAGGGCCCCCACTAAGGGATTTGGAGAAGGGGGTGCTGCTTTGGCTGCCCATCTGCACACTGACTGGGGCAGCAGGCAGGGGGGGGCACTGGACAATGATGGTGAAGAGGAGGTTCTTGACCCCCAGGTCTATACCGGCCCTCGTGACAGCTCTCCTGCAGACACCTGAATGCCATCAGCATCACCTTGGGGACACGTGGTGTGAGGTTTGGGGTTTTCAACAGGATTTGAGGTTTCTCCAGCTGCCAAAGGACACTGAATCTGAGAGGCAGGGCCTGGCGTGGGTCTCCCTCGAGGACAGGGCGCTGCCGGATTATACCTACCTCATTGTCACGATGTGAAAGGTCTCCTGGTTAGATAATAATGACACTGTGAAAGTGCTCGCTAAGTATTGTGAGGGCCTTTAGCCAAGAGTACGAGACGGCCCTTATGTTTCCTGTCAAAAGAGAACAGAACTCAGGCTCGACAATTTCTCACATTAGAGCGGGTGTCATGTACTTCTCTGGTGCAGTGCTTGGCAACCTTGATGTATTTGCCTTTTTATTAGTTACATTCTCAAGCCCAGCAATAGGTTTGGCTTCTCAATGTGTTTTGAATTAGACTCATGAAAGCTATAAAAGAAATAACCAGCCAGAATTAAGCTAGTAAGGTTCTAAAAGTCTAAAGAACTGCTGTTGTGAGCGAAAGTGCTTCCCCCTCCCCCACCCTACCGGCATGCCCCACTATCTGAGCATTCTGGTACCTAGATTGAAAAAATATATATATATATATACATATATATACACACACACACACACACATATACATACATATATGTATATACATGTATGTATATATGTGTGTGTATATATATATATATATTTATTTTTTTTTTCCATAAGAACATAGACTCTTAGGAATGAAGGAAAGATTAGAAACCTACCTGGTCCCATATCCCATCTAATGTTCTATTCCCTTCTACAATGCTCCAATTGAGTGCTTTTATTTTCTCTCTGTTGATCAAATACCTCAAGTTACCCATGGGCCATCAACCTTATTTTGGATATGAACTCTGTCGCTCAATGCATTATAATCTAGCCATATTTTTCTGATTTCCCCAATGATTATTATAGGCATTGCTAAAAATCAGAGATTTCATAAAGCCTTAGTATTTCTCTGTCTCTAAGCAGCCCTATTCTGAAACAAGGAAGGCAGATTTAAACACGACTGATTTGGTGGACTCTTAGTTACCATTATGTCTTTCCAGGTTTCTCTTAAATAATTTATTTAAAATCTCTAAACATTAAGACAGTCAGCTGTGGGGAGGCCGAGATAGCTCAGTGGTTGAGCAGTAGCCTTGCATTTGTGAGGTCCTGGGTTTGATTCCCAGCCCTGGCCCATGCAGCCCCACATGCCGAACTGAGGTGCAAATGGTAACCGCAGGCATGGTGGCGAAGGTTCTCACCTCCCATGCAGGAGGCCCCCAGTTCAGTTCCTGCCCCGTGCATCCCCACAGCCTGGGTGGAATGAAACCATGTCACAACTAATGATGTACAACTATGGAGACTGCTCTGGCCCTCCCCTTTCTCTCTCTCTCTCTTGCATCTTCTCTCAAACAAACAAACAAACAAACAAACAACCGAACAAGTCAGCTGAATCTTAACTGCTATCTAAATAGGGGATAAAAATTTTGTTGTGTTCAAGCCTTTTAACCTCATTCAGTCAACAAATATTGACTGACCCTGCCCTGTGTGAGGAACCATGTTGGACCTCAGGAATGCAGAAATATAGGACATTTTTAGGGCCTCAAGAACTCATGGCCAATAGGTCACATGAATAAGTACTGGCAATGACAGTGCAACACAAATTCATGTCGTAATATTGTTAGTTCAGAGGGCTATTAGGAGGTACTGAGGACAAAAATGAGGAGAAAAAACTCAGCTTGGGTGGTGGTGATATGTGTGGGGGTGGGGAGAGACACAGAAGTCTTCAGAAGAATCTTAGATAATAAGGAGGAAAAGTAAGAGAATGAGAGAGAGAGAAATTGCCTCTCGGGCTCAGAGTTTTTACGAGGCACAGAGGCACAAAAGCGTGCTTTGTTTAGGAAGCTGCAGGTGGACCCACAGTCTTTAGAGGTCTCTTTTCTGTTTTCAGCTTTTTAAAATAGACTTTAATTTTTAGAGTAGTTTTAGGTTCACAGCAAGTTGGGGGGAAAGTACACAGAGTGCCCACACGGCTCCTGTCCCCAAACATGCAGAGCCTCCCCGTGTCACCATGCCCCACCAGAGTGGCCCAGAGCAGCAATCACTGAAACTACAATGACAGGTCATTATTACCCGAAGTCCATGGTTTACATCAGGGTTCCTTCCCGCTTGGTGTCACACACTCTACGGATCTGGAGAGAGGTATAACAGGTATCTATTATTATAGTATTTTATAGAATGGTGCTACTGTCTTAAAAATCCACTGTGCTCTACCTACTCCTGTCTCCCTCCTCCATGTCCCCTGTCAACTTCTGATCTTTGCGCTGTCTCCATCGTTTTGTCTTTTCAAGAATGTCGTATAGTTGAAATCCAACAGTACATAGGCTTTTCAGTGGCTTCTTTTGCTTAGTAATATGCATTTAAGTTTCTTCCACGTCTTGTCATGGCTTTGATGGCTCACTTTTTAGTACTGAATAATAGTCCATTGTCCAGATGGACCACAGTTTATTTATCCACTCACCTTCTGAAGAACATCTTGGTTGCTTACAAGTTCAAGTAATTATGACTCAAGCTGCTATAAACATCTGTGTGCAGGGCTCTATGTGGTGGAAGTTTCCAATACATTTGGGGAACTCCTTTGGAACCTGAGAGCTCTCAGGCTCTCCTGGAAGGCTAACTTTAATTTTGTAAGAAACTGCCAAACTGTCTTCAAAAGTGTCCGTACCATTCTGCATCCCCACAGGAACCAGTGGTCTTTTATTCACCTATGTAGTCACTGATTCCAAAAATAGTCACCGAGCAACTAAAAGAGGCCAGGTAGAGGGACTACTGCGGTGAGCAAAAGAGGGGGTCCCGCCTCCTGGGGTCACAGAGGACCAGCCAGAGGTTATCAGCGAAGGCCACCTGGTGGGGGAGGCAGGAAATGGCTGAGGGAGTCGAGGAAATGGCTCCAACACTATCCTCTAGGGAGGGCATCCGGGAAGAACAGAAGGTTCTCCCCACACCCTGAAGTGCTGGCTGAGGACAGGGAGGGCAAGGGCCATTCCTGAGGTACAGCCACCTTGACAACAGAGAAGAGTGTGACAAAACAGGTGTGTGAGCCCCCACGTGGGCTTCAAGCAACCAGCGTTCTTTGTCCCCAGACGTGTCCTGTGATACTAAGGACCCAGCTGGAGTTGTTTTCAGTGGAAATGGACCCCAGGTGCCAGCGGTTCCAGCCGCTTTCCAACTTTTTTAACCAACGACATCCTTCCTCGGTGAAATCCCAAGGTGTCCCTCAAATAAAGGTGGGTACATTTATTTCTTGTGGCTGCTGGAACAAATGACTCCATGCTTAGTGGCTGAAAAGAACCTGAACATTGGAGGTCCCAAGTCCTACAATCAAGGTGTCAGCAGAGTGTGCTCCTCTCTGAAGGCTCTCGGCCAGAATCGGTGT
Source organism: Craseonycteris thonglongyai (assembly GCA_004027555.1). Lineage (NCBI taxonomy): Eukaryota > Metazoa > Chordata > Mammalia > Chiroptera > Craseonycteridae > Craseonycteris > Craseonycteris thonglongyai. The sequence continues at coordinate 32,171 of PVKE010006599.1, read as the reverse complement.
CTTTGCCTTTTCCCAGCTCCTGGAAGTCATCAGAACTCTGTCTCATGGCCCCTGCCTCTACCTTTAGCAGCATAACATTTCCAAACTTTTCGCACTCTGCATCTTGCACTCTGTAACTCTAACTCTCCAGCCTCGCACTTACAAGGAGCTTTCTGATTACACTAACTACACCTTGATGACCCAGGACATTCTCTCCATCTCAAGATCCGTAACTTAACTGTACCCACAAAGTTCCTTTTGCCATGTGAGAAAACATATTCGTAAGTCCAGGGCTTGGGTGTGGACACACCTGGGGGTCATTTTTCGTTGTACCACAGTGAGGTGGAAGGTGTAGAGCAGTTGTGTCCAACCTTTTGGCTTCCCTGGGCCACAGTGAAGGAAGAATTGTCTTGGGTCACACATAAAATACACTAACACTGATGATAGCAGAAAAAGAAAAAAAACAAAGGCTACAAAATAGTCTCAATGTTTTAAGAACGTTTATGAATTTATGTTGGGCTGCATTCAAAGCCATCCTGGGCTGCATGTGGCCCACGGAGCATGGGTTGGACAAGCTTGGTGTAGAGCCTTAAAATCTAGAACCCTCCCAATGCTGCCCAGATGACAATTTTAAAGCAAATGGTTTGAGGCCTTCCTCAGATCATGCATGAAGAAACACGGGTCCAGAGGCAGGAAGTGCCTTCTTTTAGGACCCATAAAAAGTTCATAGAAGATCCAAGCCGGGGATCAACTCTTGCTCCCGTGCCCTTTCCCCAAATCCCACGACTTTAAAAGGTCTTCCCAGGAACAATACCAACAACAAGCAAAAGCAGCACAAGCCATGGTCAAACAAGTTTTGCAAATGAGGACAGAGGTGAGGTCTCCTGAGGCCGTGGGGAAACTGACATCCTGTCATGAATGGGGAGGCCTTCTACTCTGGACACATCTTGGTAAAGAAAATCCCTGTTGCTCAACAGCTAACCATTCATCATAAAGCAGGAGTCTGGGCTGCCCTGATCGGAACCTAAGACCCCAGGCAGGGCCCAGGGGGACCAGAAGTCCCATTCATGGTCTGGCTGCATGGCAGAGATTGGCCCCAAACCACTTGTCCTCACATCCTTGGCCGAGTGAGTAACCCATCTGCTCCCCCATGCCCCCTCCTTCTTTATTTCATGTTAGTTACCACTTCTTTCCTTAGTCACAAATATGAACCACAAGTTAAAGACTTTGCAAAAGACTAGACACGCTGACATCTGGGGGATCTGCTGTTTATGAAATTGGGGGATTTAAACTGATTGTGACTTGTTCTTCCTTCAGGCCATGTCTGAAACGTGGTGTGTGTTTGTACGCGTTGCTTTTGCACGGCATCCAGGATCCAGGCACATTTGGGGGAATACATGATTTAAAAATCCAGGCAGCCACAAGTTTGAAGGAAAAGAAAATAAATCCACGTTTGAAATAAGTATGGCAGTTGGCCCAAGTGCAGGCAGAGTTCCATAGCAATGGTGCCACCAAATCTGTGGGCATACTTTTGGAGATGGTACTAAAATGGCCTTCCAGAATGAACACACGAGTCACTCCAGTCTGTTACCTCTGGAAAGGCACAGAGTGCAGCGTGGCGGGGACAGATGAATCAGCCCCACCCCCACCCCATGGGCCTAGGTCTCTCCTGACTAACCTGGGAATAATTGCTTGGCTTTCTTGATATAATTCAGATCATATTTACTGAACACCCACTATGGTCCAAGCACTGTTAAATACTTTAGAAAAATCTTTTAGTCTTTACAACAATTGATGTGGGTACTATCCTACAGTTAAACTTATTTCACAGACTGAAGCAATTGCAGCTCAGAAATGTTCATTATTGGAGGCTCCCACGAGAGGGAAAGTGAGATTTTAACAAAGGTTTATTTGACTCCTAAGTCTAGATTCCTTCCAACACATCTTACTCTGTGTTAGCTTACTCTGTGTTAGCACCCAAGCTAAGTGCTGGGGGTAAAACGTGAATACAGACATAAATTCCGTGCAGCAGATCTGTACAGCTCAGGCAGTGAACTATATAATTCACTTTTTCACCTTTTGAGTTGGCTAATATTCAAGGAGAACATCAGAACCAAATGTGCACCAGATCAAGGAGTTCCCTATCTTCATGGAGGTTACATCTACTGGGGATGGGGGGGGTTTGGGGGGGGGGGGACCAGACAGTCAACAAATGACCAAATAAATCAATCAATAGCTACAGATGCTAATTAGTATTAGGAAGGACATAGCCAGACTGCTAGTGGAGAATAACAGCTGACACTGTCCCCACAGGGAACAACAACACATTGTTTTGTAAGGTGATGAAGTTCATGTATGTCCCTGGAAGTATTTTATCGAAGGGTGGGTGGGCCACAAGTGATCCTGCCACCATGGGAATCTACTAGAGGTTGAGGGAAGCAGTTATCTATTAACTTGATTCCTTGTGACATTCATTAACTAACTGCAGGCAGAATGTGACATTCTCCAAAGACATAGGAAGGATTCTAAAAGAAAGAATTTGGGTTATTGATTAGTATTTATAAAAACTGGGCCCATGCCAGGAAAGTACCGAGCTATATATTATGGTTATTGTTGATGGAGAAACAATAGAAGAGAAGGTATTCAAATAACTGAAGGTGGAGAGGTGGGGATGGGGGGTGGGGGTGCGAACAAACCAAAGTCATCCACACAAATGGCAGGAAAAGCTGAAAGCTCTGGGTTCGGGCCAATTTCAGGCTCAACTGAGATTGTTATCGGGCCTAATCACTCAACTCTGCAGAGCCCGGCCCACAGGAGAACAGCGTCTGATCATCTGCTCACACGTTGGGTTCCAATGCCCCTTCAGACCAGACAGGGGAGGAGAAATGTGCGGTCTGGGCTGGAAACTGTATAGGCACTTAAGGAGCACTTCATCTTAAAAGGGGAACTGTTTTGCTTTTGTCAAACTGGTTAATTTGTCCCAAATGTTAAAACCTCCCGTTCTCTTGAAAGATCAGCCATCTCCACAGATTCAGTGTTCAAATAGCCAGCCCCGGGGAGAGCTAAACCAAAATACCTCCTCAGTCTCAACTCCGCTTGGGTGTCCAACCAGCAAGTTCACATTGAGAAGAGATAAATGATTTTCCTTGCAGACTGATGAAAAGTTTCAGCAGGATCTGGGTCCAGAATGGCAGTGTTCTACAGAACATGAGGTGGCGACAGTTTTCTGATTCTAGGGAAAACAATGTCTGGTTCAGCTCAGACATTTTAGTGCCCCCATCCCAATAAGAACATCCTCGGTTCATGGTTGTGGACCTGAAGTTAAGAATGCTCAGAGTTTTCAAAATCCCTTTCTGCAACAAGGAGGAAAAGGAAGACTATATTTCAAGTTTTTAAAGTGTGGTAAAATTGTAAGATTTACTAAACCCCACACACACATATGCACATATTCAGCACAGTCAAGAATTTTGTTACACTCTTGATGTATGTTTCTCATGTAATCCTTATAACAACCTGTGGGGCAGAGACTTAGAGTATTATCCCCCTTCCATTTGATAGCTGAGAAAGCGAAGGCTCCGAGATTAAACACCATGGCCAAGTTCCCCCAGGTGGTTAGGTGGTAGGGCCAGGATTTGAACCAGTTCTCAACCAGGGCCAATTCTGCCTCCCCACAGCCTCTGGGGCAATCTGGCAATGTCTGGAGACCTTTTGGTCACAGCCAGAGGGAAGGATGCTGCTGGCATCCAGTGCAGAGGCCAGGAGTGCTGCTCCCCATCCTACAGGGCTCAAGAAGGCCTCCACAACAAAGAATCACCCAGCCCCAAGTACCTATAGTGCTGGGCTCTGAGAAACCCTAGGCTATTCGCCAATACCCTGCCACCTGGCTTTTGCTTTCTCGTATCAATCCTTTCCTTTCAGCACAAGTCTCTCTAGGGAGTATTTCAATCTCATTGTACAATTTGTGGTTGTGTAAAGCCACCTCAAAGCCTTCCTGCCATCAGATGAGAAACACAACATTACAGCATCGTGGTATTCGGCATTCTCCTCTCTCCCGTCTGCTCAGAGCTGTGAGATGCTCTGTGTCTCAGGGATCGCAGACCCAGGTCCACATTTTCTCTTATAATCTTAATAGCAATCATGCAACATGAGAAATTGCCCGTCTTACAGCTGAGGGTCAGAGTTGTCCAAGGTTAACCAGCTAGAAAGTCATGGAACTGAAACTACACGAGCCCCCTGGTTTCGGTCCTGCATGCTATCTACCCTACAGCAGAAGTACTCAAATTTCAGTGTGGATTTGCATCCATCGCAGGGCTTGTTTTTAGAACTCCAGCCCCACCCCCAGAGTTTTGATTCAGGAGGCCTGGATTGGGGTCCAGGAAGGGGCATTTCTGACAAACTCCCCATGGGGTTTTGATGCATTTGTCTCATGGCCCAAATTTTGAAGGGCACTGTACTATGTAATGCTGGATATAAAGTGTGTATTGAATTGCAAAAACAGGAAAGACACTGATATTGTGTATTTAATAGTAACAATAACAAATGAATGATAGGTGAATAGGCGTGAGCACATATACCTGGAAAAGAAGGCAGACCGTGTTCACTGGCTCTGAAGAGCGATGACCAGAGTGTTGGCTTGAGCTTGGAAGCTATTCAAGTTCCACCCCCAGCTTTGCCACTTAGAGCCTCCTGCTTGAGCATTCGCCTCTCAAGCCTTTATTCTTTCATCATGATCTAATCATCAGTAAAGCAGAGTGAAAATTCTGAGCTGTTCAGAATGATATCAGCATTAAACGTTTACGTATAGGATGTGCTTAGTGTACTTCATCCAGGACAGAGATGCACGAAGCTATACTGGATAAATGCTGTTGAGCGGCGTTGTTTTCGGGGTTTGAACTGAGTCTGTTCAGCTTATCTCTGGAGCAGTGGCCTCAGGCACGGCAGCGTTTCCTCTTAGGCAGAGAGTGGAGAGCACCCCCCCAATCCAGCAGCAGCCTGACTAGTGGGAACCCCAGCCCCTCAATGCATTCCCCTTGCCCACTGAACCAGAATAAGCGCCATCGCGAAAGCATCTGAAATATGTTTAACTTTATAAACATGCCTAGAGCGAGCGCCTGTCTCCCCAGCTCTGAGGAGGACGCCCAGCAGTCCCTTTCTTTTCCTTTCTTCTTACCTGACTGGGCCCTGAGCGACACATTCATGAAGGGACAGATGTCAAAACCTTGTCAGATGATCTCAATTAGAATTTTCCTTGGTAATTACGTGATTATGACTGAAAAATCCTATGTGAGTCAAATGCTTTCAGCTTCCCTGCCTGGTGGGAGCTGCTGCTACCCTGTCACAAAATGCCCCTTGATCAGGCATGGTGGGAAGTGCAGGGGTGAGGAGGGCTGGTTCCTCATGCGGGACAGCGGGATAGGCAGCACATTTTTGCTGAGCTCTACCCCTGAACGTGCAGCATGTAATAGGGACAGTGTGGACATGAGTCCTGTCCTTCAAGAGGCTTCGAGGTTGTCGTGGTATCAACATCACTGGAAGAGACAGGGGACATTTGACAAGATCTCCAGCCAGTACAACTCCACACTTCACAAGGTCATGAAAAGCAAGGAAAAAAAAAAAGAAAAGCAAGGAAGGCTGAGAAACTGCAGCAGACCAAAGGGCCCGAGGGAGACATGACTCAATGCCACGTGGCACCCTGGACTGGATCCTGGAACAGAGAGAGCACAAGAATGAAGAAGCTGGTGACCTCGAAGTCTGCAATGGAGTGAACAGCAGTGTACCAATGTCAGTTTCTGAGTTCTGACAAATGTAGCATAGAGGGTGTTTTAAGTCACAGGAACAGAGAAGTGAACTGTTAGCAACGGGGCAATGGTGTGATGTGTACGGGAACCCTCTACTATCCTCACTTTTCTGTAAGTCTAAAACTATTCTGAAACCCAAAGTTTATTTTCTTTAAATCTGATAAAAATGCCTCTCTCTTGGTTCTTATTCTGAGTGTTCTGATGGACCCATCCTATCTTTTATGGCTTAGGACGGAAGCCACAAAAGTTGACCCCAGGAGCTGCCCTGTCAGAGGTCGGAATGTTCAGGTTGCCTTGGTAGTCAGAGAGATACTGTAGGTTCTCATGACACGTCCCAGGTCCTTGGGGTACTTCCTCTTTCAAATGTAATTTAGGCAGAAAAGCAGTGAGTCTTTTAGGTTGGAGGAAATGATGGATCAATCCTCAGGCAACTATTTTCTGTCCTGTGTTTTGCTTCACATCCAGAATGCCAGGGAGGGAATGCAACGTGTCACCTGCTTGTCCCTCAACGAGAGAGGTCATGGCACCTTCTATGATTATCCCACTGACAGTGAATGTGAGTTGATGAGAGGAAATGCCCCACGGGGGACTTAGGATTCTGTTTCTGGGACGAATAGGACCCATACTTGGAGTGGACTGAGGACTGTGCCCTTCCACAGGCAGGCCTCCTCCCTGCCCCTTTCTGGGTCAAGATCTGTGTCAAGGACTTTGAAGGCTCCCACTTGAGAATTGCTGGCCTGGTGTGGTGGACAGAGCCTAGTCATGACACAAAGCAGATGCTACTAGTCTTTTAAGGAAAGCAGAAAATGTAATAGGAAGAGAGAGAGAGAGAGAGAGAGAGAGAGAGAGAGACCAAGACCAATTTTGACCACAGAGATGAGGGAACGCACTTTGGAAAAAATGGCAGTGAGCTAGGTCCTGAAATATGGGTCAGATTTCAAAGGGTGGAATACAGGAATGTGGGGACTGCCTTATTCACATTTTCCCTTTGAAAGAAAAGAAATCAGAGCGAAGGAGAAGGAGAACTGTGGTGGGCCAGTGTGGCTGGACTATGAGGTGCAAGAGGAGATGTGGCCAGTGACAGGAGAGGGGAGCAGCTCACTGTGGCGGAAGGAGGGCCCTCAATGGCCCCACAAGGTACTGCCATGCTGCAGGGACCTTCGACCCTCCGAGCAATTCACAGGGGCCTCCTTGCTCAAAAACTGCCTGGCGCCCCCTGGCGTCTGGGTGGACTTCCATCCCCCTGACTTGGGATCTGAAGGGCTGAGATTGGGTTCAGGGAGACCAGGACGGAGGATGGTGGGCTATGCCTCACGGCAGGTAATGGAGAGCTGAACTATATAGTTAGGCAAGGAAAGATGGTGAGAGATTGGACAGAAGAAAGACGGCAGGGACGGAGTGGACATGAGAACTGAGGGAGCTCACATTTCTGACTTCCACTCAGCGGGACCCGAGGTGAAGGGTGTGCCTGAGGTGTGGAGCGCTGCAGAGGCTTTGGAGACCTGCGGAGCAAGGGGCCCCCCACTTTCCTGCTTTGGCTAACACCACCAGGGTCGGATGCCAGGATAGCTGTCCAGGTGAACTGAAAGAGTCAAAGTCCTCGCTGGGACAACCGTGTTGAGCTCAAGTCTGAAGTGCAAAGCAAATACAGAAGTCAAAGACTGATGAGTGAGATCTACTGCCAGGCCGAGCATACGGTGCTGCAAGGAAAAGGTTAAAGAAAGAGGACACGAAATGGGACTGTGACAAGAAAGTGTGTCCAACAGTTCCATTTTATGGCACCGATATGCCTGATGAGTGTGTTGCTGTCATGGGCATCCTGCTCAAAGGGAGAGACAGGGACTCACAGGTGAAATTACCCGAAATAGAAGAGTCGGAAGAAGCGCTGGACTGGGGCATAGACTTTGAATTAGTTATTGGATAAGGAGAGGTCTGCTCCTACCACCTAAATTCATTCTTTCAAAGGTTAATTTTATCGAGTGACTCTTTTGGGAAAGTTGAGACACCAAACTCCTGCTCTTGTAGAACATAGATTCAAGTAGGGAATCAGACACTATCCAAATAAATGAATCCATATCATAAAATGGCAGGCTGTTTCTAGAAAGAAAAGGAACAAATGCTGGGTGGCAGCAGAGAAAGAGGACTGATAGGCACACAGAGAGCTGTGCTGTCACACGGAATATATTTCTCTGGATTCGGGACATCAAACTTTGCAAAATGGAAGAGAAAGATAATAAGATGAGTTAGAAGACAAATGGTGAATTAACCAAGTAGAGTTTGGACCACGAGGGGACCGTTTTCTGATGAGTGAGAACCTGAGAGCAGCCTGAGACTGCTGACTAGAATCAGAAAGACCCAGGTTTGAGTCTCAGCAACTCTGCTGTGTGACCCTATGCAAGATACTTAACCTTTCTGAACCTCAGGGGCTTTATCTGTAGAAAAGATATATAGATATTTATTTGAAAGTTTCTGCTGAGGATTAGGAATAATGTACTATATATATAGTATTAATATAGATTCTCTTCCTCTTTTCCCTCCTTCCTTCCTTCCTCCTCTTTTTTTTCTTTCCTTCCTTCCTTCATCCTTGTCCTCTCCTCCTCCTCCTTCTTCTCCTTCTCTCTCTCTCTCCCCCTCCCTCTCATTTAAACCAAATTAAACGGAAGGAGATGATCCATGCTAATAGTGTTACCCAAAGAAGTGGTTTATGACTTCCTGCTATCTTTTCTCATAAAAGGCCCTGGTTCCTGACCTTGCTGAGATCTGATCATACAATTCTTTCTTCAATCCTACATAGTACTTTTAGTACGGTAAATTCCCTTTTTGCTGATTGTTCAGAGAAGCTTCAGTGACTTGCTTCTAAAAATCCTTAACTGGTTCAGTTAATATTACCAATATTATTGGTAGTGTTTACATGTCTAGTATGGGATATTATAATTATTACATGTTATTATTACACTTAGTATTAGTTTGAACTTCTTTCTTAGAACTAAAAATCTTAACTGTGCCCTAGGTTTCAGGATGATAGAAGATGGAACTGTACCCATATTAACACATACTAGATTTCTGCCCTGGGATCCTCGCTCATTGAGGAAACATCACATCTTTGTTTCAAATGCATAGGAGGATGCAAGGATAGCTCAGTGGTTGAGTGCTTGCCTCACAGTCACAGGCTCTGGGTTTGATTCCGAGCCCTGATCCATGCAGACCCATATGATGAACTGACATGCAAATGGTAACAATAGAGATGGCAGTGAAGGTTCTTGCCTCCTGTGTGGGAGGCCCCCAGTTCAGTTCCCACCCCGCACAGCCCCAAAGTCACCTATGTGGAATGAAACTATGTAACAACCAATGATGTCCAACTACAGAGACTGCTCTGGGCCCTCCCCCTTTTCTCTCTCTCTCTCTCCTTTCAAAACAATAAAATAAATCTTTTAAAATGCATAGGACACTTGACCAAGACCCTGGCTTAGAGAACAAAGACTTAAACTTAAATGGATGCTGAATAAAACCTTGGATTTGGGTGCTCACCTCAGAAACCCAGAGGGGTAAAAGTGGAAATTCAAACCCCAGAGATCCTGGGGTGCTAAGATTGGAAGGACCCTTGAAAATCCATTAAATAGCCTGTATTTCTTCAATGGGAACAGCTGCATGTGTCATTCCATGCCAAAATGTGCTTACATTGCATCCTACTGCTATGCAGATTTTCCTTGGTGATTGTTAGATAGAATTAGAATAAACACAAACACACATGGATTTGTGTGGTCTCTTGTTTATGCTTAAGAAATTTCACTCTTAAATTCCACTGGCTTGAGCTCTATCCCCAGCTGTTCTGAGCTGACTCCAGTGCATTTTATTGATGGGAAAACTGAGGCCCTGAACCAAGGGACCCTTGTCCAAGGTCACACAGAGAGCAAGTATCAGGGTCAATTCGGGAGCCAGATCTACTTTTCCAACTGAATTAGGGAGGAAAGAGGGAAGGAGGGAAGAAAATGTGATGGCTTTGGTTTCTTTTGTTTTATATCAAGTGTAATTTTTTTTTTTTAACAGCTATATTAGGCTTTTGATCAGCATTCATGTGCAAGTAAACTCATCCCATGAGTTGTGTCCTTCTCCACAGTACGGCTTTCTCCAACCTAGCCCATGGTCATGACTGAGGAAGAGCAGGTCTAGCTTAATGAAAACCAAAACTGCCATTTATTGATCAAGGCCTGCCAGTTTCCTGGGCACACCTGATGCTTCTGTCACTTTTACCATAAAAATCTTGAAATGGGCTTTGGTATAAGAAGCCCAAATCATCAAAAATAATTCTAGGGGAAGCCGGGATGGCTCAGTGGGTAAAGCGCTCACTTTGCAGCTCCGGAAACCGGGGATCGAATCCTGGCCCCGGCCCCGGCCCGTGCGGAACCATATGCAGAACTGGGAGCTCCCCCGGTTCAGTTCTCTCTCTCTCTCTCTGTCTCTGTCTCTGTATCTCTCTCTCTCTCTCTCTGTCAAAAATAAATAAATAAATAAAAATATATTAAAAAAAATACTACTACTACTAAGCAAGATATGTACCAGGAGGGGGACTGAGATGAGAGCTTCTTGAATGTTCTATATTGAAGGTGCCTTTCATACAGCTTCCTCCCAACTGAATTACCATCCTAGACTTTTTCTTTTCATGACTAAATATTGATGATAGCCCCTGGAAGAAGGTTGGTGTATTTCCTCTATGCTTTATTATGTTCATTGGAAATGATTTTTATTATATGTATCTATAAGCATTTTCTCCTAAATTTTCCATTTAATATTTCCTAAGAACTTTTATGTTACTATGAACTCATATATAGCATGGAGGAGAGCTCCACAATTTTTATCCATTAACAGTCACTTCATGATGTCCTGGCTGTAGGTAATTGAGATCATTTTTCCACTTTTTGCTAATTAATAATCTCATTAACAAACAGGAGCATTTTTTTCTAGGCTTTCAAATAGATTACTGAAAATGATATAGCTGATCTATTAGACTCCCTCTTACTGTGTGAATGTAGCCATTTTATTTTATTCTTGCCAGCCTCGGAATTTCATTGAAGATTAGGAAGGAAGGAAGAGAGGGAAGGAGGGAGTATGGGAGGGAGGGAAGGAGGAAAAAACTCTTCGCCAATTGGTATATAAAACATCACAATTGACTTATATTGTGTTCACTCCTGAAGTTGAACTTGTGTCCATGTTCTCTAGCCTGTGATATTTCTGTGGCAAAATACCTTTGCATCCCTCGTGTCCTTCCATTTTCAAAGGACCTTCTGACATCCTACTTCTCCCATTAGGGGCCTTTCATGGTCCTTTCAGCACAAAGTCATCACCCTGCTCCCTGTCTACAGTCCTGAACTCCCAGAAGACCACACTCAAATCACAGTAATTGGATGCCACAGTAACAAGAGCACTTGGGTAGAAGTCTTCTCTCTCCAACTGGAGAGTGAGCACTAAGCTTTGCTCCGAACAGAGGATATGGTCACTCACTGTTGAAGGTGGGGACGAGGGCATCAATGGGAGGCAAGGCAGGCAGGCCCAGCTCTTCATGTCATAGTGCCATTAGGTGGTTGAAGAGTGCAGCAGAATAGAGACATCAGGAGACATACCAGAAGACCCTGGGCACTCCCACTTACATCACTGTGGCTCACAGACCATCATGGCCTCTCCACCACCTCTCTGTGTACGCCAGATAAGACACAGTTAAGCTTTGTAAAAGACACAGAAGGCTTTGCAGAGAGGTGGAGCTAAGTAACTGATAAGGCTCTAGAAGGTACTCTTTAAGTCAGCTATCTTTTAAATAATGCTAGATTTCCAACATAAAGGCCAATCCCATGGAAAACCAGCTAAGAAAACATCACACTTGAAACAAAACTGTAAGTTAAAACCTGACTCATCCAGCTGATCATTATCTCCAGTGATCCTTGGCAATCTCAGGGACTTGAGGAATCCATGATTCTGTAGTTTTCCCCCACCTTCTTTATGGTATCTCACCTATAAGGAGAGTGTAGTCATGCTTCCGAACTATGTCAAAGAGAGCAAACCAAAGATTGATATGCTAAGCTGCTTCTAGAACTTGAGGTGGTTTTCCCGCCTATTGTTTTTAATTAATCCCTTGTGCTCCAGGCTTATCTAGTCTCAGAAAATGAAAACCATATATTTTATAGTATGTGTGCCAAATTGTATGTGTAATTCAGTGGAAAACCCCTAGCAATAAAGGAAGAAGCTCTATAATTGCCAGCAGTTCCCTGGGTCCTGGGAAAGCTTGGACAACTGTTTGCAAACTTGAGAATTCCTTCTTTAAGACCCATTTCAATCTCAAACCTCACAGTGTATCATATTGCTGCCTGAAATTGTGCCATAGAGCCAGTGTTATTGATTATTAAGGGACCAGGGATAAAGGCCATGATGAGCCTCTGCTTGCTTTCAGGACAGTTATGTATATTAAGGAATCTAAAACTTCTGTATTAAATTATTAAGGAATCTGAACCATCACTCCGAAGACCAATGGACGAAGAAGTCAGAGAGAGAGGGAGAGAGAGAGAGAGAGAGAAAGAGAGAGAGTGAAAATGAGAATGAGAGTTGGAGGTGAGGGAAACTGAAGACAGGGGCTTTAACTTAGTTGATCTAATGCCAAACACAGCAGGAGAGATTGTATTATTCTACCTTCTATTTTAATATTATGACATAATTTACTATTATTTGCCTGACCCTGTGCTAGGTATCTTTGCTTTGTTTCTTTTAGATACTGTTTGCCCTATATATAAAACAAGAAAGTTGGAGTATGTGTTTAGAGGTTAAAGTGTTCATTAAACAACTACTCTGTGTCTTAAAATCACATGCTAGACACATTTATTCTTTAGAACCTTAAGCGTTAGATGCTATCCTCATCTGTAAAGTGGAAATAATATCAGCATCTAAAAGTTAAGCAACTTTCCCAAGCAGTGGGAATGCTAGGGTGTGAACGTAACAGTTTCCATTCAGTACACCAGGATGCAGGAGGCCTCACCCTCCACCCAAAATTACTAGCTATCCCTCTCATGCATAGACAGCTTGTAGGGTTTCTGGTGTGTTTTCCCACACATTATCTCCTATAGCATACTCAGCAAAATTGTGAACTTATGACCTTATTTTAGAAAAGATGAGGCTGATATTCAGAGAAGTGGTATCCTATTTATGGAGATAACTATGGGTAACACATAAACAAACTGAGCAAAACAGCCCTCTGTAAGTATGGAAATCTCATTGAGTCATTCTTCTGCTTAACACCTGTGGCCCTCAGGGCAACATCTCAACTTCTTAACTAACCCAGCCTCAATGCATTGTGTTTTATCTTCTCAGCCTCAAGACTAGACATTCTAGCCACAATGAGCTCTCCTGAGCTCCACTATCTCATTATGATATCTCTAAATCTATGATATCACTGGACCTGCCTGCATGCTCTTCTCTCTCTGGAACAATCCAATGCCCACCACACCTCTTCCCATTTCCATCTGCATAATGTCCACACCCCTCAATTCTCTGAATTTATGTGTCACTTCCTCTGGGGGTACCTTCCATAAAATCCACCATTGGGGATGAGATGGCCCTTCTTTGTGCTTCTCCAACTCTGTTTCTCCCCATTTCACTTCTTGCACTGCACTGTGATAGACCCCTTACTTACTTCGTCATATTCCAACTACAAATCCATAATCTCCAGAGAGATAGCAACTGTAATATCCCTCTACTCATAGAGCTCTGACCCACAAGGAACATGAGCCAACAAATTGACCACTCCTGAAATTTCAGTTCCTTTTTCAGGTAGGGAGATGTAAAGAAGGCCTGAGAAAGCCAGGGAGGACTTTTGGGGTGAGGTAAGGCTAGATCCTCACCTTAAATGGTGGTTGAATTTGCCAAGGGAAAGGGGAGAGAAAAGTATATCCTCCATTTGGAAAATAGCAACAGGTCTTATTGAGCATGACATTTTAATGGAACAAAGAAGACCTTGGGCAGGTTCAAGAATAGGTTGCACATTGGTGAGTAGGATAATAAGACCTGACATTTACTGAGCACTAACTGTGTGCCAATCACTATTCTTAGAACTGTGCATGCATTAACACTGGTAATCCCATGGCAACCCTTTGGGAAGTAAATTTCCCAAGGTCACCCAGCTAGAAGGAGACAGAGCTAGGATTCCAACTAAGGTCTTCCTGGAGGTGGAGCCATGCTCTTCCCACATAAATTCTCACACACTGTGGACACCAGGTTCATCACGTGGGGGAGAGGGGAGCAGGACCTTTAAAACCCCACTTCTGAGAAGTCACAGTCACACCATCACCACAGCACAGATGCTATGGAAGGGTTATAAGCAGGAGTCTCTGGGCATGGCAAAAATCAGTGCTTTTGGAATATTCCTGACATCATACTGAAAAAAAAGAAATGAAGAGGAGAAAAGTGGCAACCGAGAAAAAAATAAGCTATTGTGGTGGTTCCAAAAGAGAGAATAAAAGGGAAGATAGGGTTGAAGAGGCATTTCGATGAAGGTAGTGGTGACAGCAAGGCAGACCAGTGATTCAGATTGTTTTTCTGAAGAAGTAGCCCTGGTAAGATATGTACCAGTAAATCTTTAATAGCTGGCTCTAGATGGAAGGAGCTCTGCCTTACAAAGCCATGTGATAAACACTCCCATCATCACAGCCCCTTGCCATAGTGTGAACACACCCATTGCAGCCCCTTGCCATGGTGTAAACAGTCCCATCACAGCCCCTTGCCATGGTGTAAACAGTCCCATCACAGCCCCTTGCCGTGGTGTAAGATTTCCATTACAGCCTCTTGCCATGGTGTAAACAGTCCCATCACAGCCCCTTGCCATGGTGTAAACAGTCCCATCACAGCCCCTTGCCATGGTGTAAACAGTCCCATCACAGCCCCTTGCCATGGTATAAATACTCCCATTACAGCCCCTGGCTGTGGTGTAAACACTCCTGTTACAGCCCCTTGCTGTGGTGTAAATACTCTCAAGTACAACTTATTTCAAGCTATCTGTATGGTATCTCTGAACTGAGAATTGGGGTGAGTCAAGTATGATCAGCTCTTAAAAGCCAGTAGGAGCCAGCACCAGCACACCACTGGCCCTGTGGCACTGAGGGCCCAAGCCAAGAACAAAGTCAAAATGCCCCAGGGTCCCCCAGGGAGCCCTGCTCTACTGTAAGGTGCAGCAATTGTTATCAGATCCACAGAAAGCAACGAGGCAGCTATTATGGAGGATGGATAATAAATGTGGCTGTTCCACTTATCTAGTGATGTCCACAATTGATCAGTGTGCTGACCCTTCTTCCTGAAAAACCACTTTGGGAATTAGGTGTCAATTTGTTACAGATGAGAAATTAGAGGCTTACAGAAGTTGATATATTTGTTCAAGATCATGCAGCAAAGAGGTAGAAGGAGAAGCAATTTAAACATGGGTGTGCCTAACACCAAAACCACGTGTTCTACTTCTCCTCAATTCCTCTTTGTAGCAAATTGGAGAGAATGGCCTGATGAGGGAAGAAAGAGGAGTAAATTAAAGATTAATATGTGCAAGTAGAAACCAAGACCACATTTACTGTGTAAGCTGAAAATTCATAATTCATGTCAAATAGCAATGCTAGAGACCCTGTCTCCACCCCCACACCAGATTTCTAACGTGGTTTTTCTAACAGCCTTTCCCCTAGATTCCTGCAAAAGGAAATGATAAAGCAATAGGAAAATGAGTTCCATCTACTTTGCAGTAGATTAACAGCATTCCTCTCTCTGTGCACTGGACACATCTCTAAAGCAAAAACACAGCTCCTGGCCCGAGTTTCCCACTCCTCAGTCCTGCCTGACTTATCCCCCAGCCACTTAATATGGCCTACATGGAATGTTCCTGAACATGGCAGCCTGGAGGGAGAATAAGGTTTCACATTTCATATGGGTCACACCATCATTCTCAACCAGCACACAAACCATGATAAGGTGACATTTAGAGTGATGATATTTGCAGACATCAAAACACATTGTTTTGCTCATACAGTTATTTTAGTAAAAATGAAGAATCAGTCAAGCTTATTGGTTAAGACCAACAGTTTCAGAGTCACCCAGACTAGCACTTAAGATGTCCACATTGGAGGGGGTGAAAAAAGCTTACTGGTGGAAAACACATAGGAAGCCAGAAGGAGAGGCAAGCAGTTCATCATGGGGATCTTCATAATCCAGAATCCACTTTGGGGGGCGGGGGGGTGGTAGCCAGGCTCCAAAATGGCACCTCAAGAGCTTCCGTTCCTGGATGGTATTCACGCCTTTGTGTAGTTTGCCCTGAGCAGGAATAGAGCTGATCTGTGTGGTCAGTAGGATATTGCAGAAATGGTGTGTGCCTTCCAGGGCAGCGTCACCCACATGGCTGCTTCTCTCTTGCCCCCTCTCCAATCACTCCTGGAGGAAGAGACTACCACTCCATGAGGGCACATAAGCCACTCAACGAAAAGGTCTCCACAGGGCAAGGGACTGAAACCTCCAGGCAGCAGCCAGCACCAACTTGCCAGTCATGAGTGAAGGACCTAGCAAACAGCTCCTCTCACCCCAGTCACTCCTTCAGATGACTGCAGCCCTGGCCAAGGTCTCAAATGTCACCTTATAAATGCTCTAAGCTTTCCCCAAATTCCTGACTCACACAACTGTATGAGATAATAAATGTCGATTGTTTTACTCGGCAAAATCAGAGTAATTCGTTATAGAACAATATAACTAGTATAGAGGGTGACGTAGGCCAGGTTCCCCAGACACAGGCTCGAGTCTGGGATTGAAGTGCATGTCACAGACAGCGTGTTCTCCTCAGGAGAAGCCCATGAGGAGGGAGTGAGGCAGGAAAGGGAGGGGAAGGGGCTGAACACGGATGTGGTCTCGGGTCAGCTCCCGCCAGGGCCTGGTCCAGCAAGGCTCTGGGGCACACGCTACGCCACAGGCTGTCTTCCTTGGAGCCCGGGGATCAGGCTGTGGTCCTCTGGCCTGTGTCAGCCATTGGCTGTGGGCTGTTCCCTTTTGAGCGTAACTTCCCGGGGGAGGTGTTCTCACCAGTGGAAGGAACTGCTCTGGAGAAGGGAGCAGAGAGCCATGAGCCGCCAAGTCACCAAGCTGGGGGCAGGGGCTCTGGGCGGGGCTCCACAGCATGACTGCCAATGGGAAACCTGGGGTGACATCTCTAACCTACGGGGCTCCCCCTTCTCCTTCCCAATAGGCTGGCCGCCCCTTCTCCATGTTAAGTCCCAGCAGGTCCTGTCATCCACTGGGAACTGGAGACAGGTTCAGAGATCTCTGTGGGCTCAGGAGGGGAGAGTATATGCTTATGTCCCGGGAAGAAAATAAAAGAGTAGAAAAAGAAAACAAAAACCCCAGCAACACACAGAGGTGCCACACAACTTAGCACTTGTAAGTCAGGCCACCCTGAAGCTCTCTATAGGGTCAGAAACTTCCAACCACACAGTGCTTTCCCAAATGAACTTAGAAACACACACTAATTCTAGTTGTAGTTGTTACTGCTTATTTGTACTTATCTCTCTTTTGCACAAAGTACCAACAGTCTTCATGCAGACGGGGCTCTTTATGAAGGAGTCCTAACTCGGAAACACAGGCCTCCTCCCCCAGGGCATGGTCCCACCTTGTGCTCACACCCTTGGGGCTCCCTCTACCGGATATGCCCTTCCCCGAAATAGCTGCAATCTGCTCACCTGTTCCAAGGCTGCCCTGACTCTCTCAGGGAGACCACCGTGTCTAAAATTGCAGCACCAGCTCCGAAACGCCCTTCTCTGCTCTAGTGTTTTTCTTTAGCACTTAAAACCATCAAACGTACGAAATAACTCTTCATCTTGTGTGGTGTTTGTGTCTGCTACCAATCTCCACGAAGGTGGGATTTTCGTCTGTTCACGCTTTATTCCTACACTTGAACTAGGTTGGCACATAGTACACACTCACTAAAATATTTACTGAATTAACAAGCGTGTGAATGATTGCTTCAAAACTGCATTCAAGTACTGGTTCTGCTGCTTTCCTGGCTGGCTGAGTCCCAAATCTGAGGCGCTTTGTTCTGTGACATTTGGCATGCCACTGGCCTGTCACAAGCCTCAGTGAACTCCAATGTTAACAGGCTCTCTCTCTCTTTCTTTCCTTGTCACTTTTCAGAACAACCACCTCTCATCTTTTCCTGAGAAAGGAAGAGCATTTCTGTTTAAAAGAGGACTTTCCATCAGGGAGCCTGAATAACCCCCTCGCGGAGCCTTTCTGTGGGAACCACGCCGAATCTGCAAGGCCCGCCGGTCGC
This sequence comes from Craseonycteris thonglongyai, assembly GCA_004027555.1. Taxonomy (NCBI): domain Eukaryota; kingdom Metazoa; phylum Chordata; class Mammalia; order Chiroptera; family Craseonycteridae; genus Craseonycteris; species Craseonycteris thonglongyai. The sequence goes on along the minus strand of PVKE010006599.1, from coordinate 14,072 downwards.
CTCCGCTGTCCCCAGCACGTCTGCGCAAGCACTAATGAATCATTTCCATCTTCACCATCAACCGGGGTCACGAGCGAGAGTATTGTTCTTGGACAGGAACGCACGTCCTCAAGAAACTCGCGCTGGGGTGACCTCACCAGCAGGTCAGACAGTCTGTGTCTCTCTGGGGCAGACAGAAGGCGAGGATGAATTACAGCATCAGGAAGCTCCCTGTTCGGCGCGTCTGGACACCGACAGCCCCCGAGGCAAGGAAGGAAAAGTGGGCAACATGAGGTGTCAGTGAAAGGACTCGGGTACAGAAAATGTTGCAGGCGCTAGACCTCTACCAGGGTTTCAGGGTGCCTGTGTGTGCTGGGAGGGGAGGGAGCAGGAAATGTGGGAAAGAGACAGTGAAATTCCTTGAATAGTACTGAATGCCTTATTAGAAGGTCTTTGGGGCGCGCCTAGAGAGGAAGAGATGGATTTCATCATTACCTGCTAACTGCTCTCACATGTTTACTGCCCACCCAGCCCCTCCCCACCAAAACAAACCAAAAACAACAACAGGGCAATCGACTCCTGATTTTACAGGTGGTTTAAAAAACACAATAAAAACGTTTTGTACCAGTTAGGGGCCCATTTTGTGTCAGGAACTGAGCGCTCCTCTTGGCCCCTTTCTCATCTGATGACAGGGCTGTGCCACAGGAAATAGTTGTCCTCCTTTATTCAAGGTGAAGCCATCCAGGCTCAGGTGGCTCAAATGGCAGCCACAGAAAGGCCAAGATCAAGGTTCGGACCGAAGCCTGCCCCACTCCAGAGACCGCAGTGTTCGCGTCTGTTCAGCTGAGGGATGACAAGAAGGCTTAGCCGTTCCTGCTCACCTGGCACGTGCTCTGTCCTCTTACAGCCCTTCCCACCACCCCCTGCTTTCCTCGGCTGGAAGAAACGCCACTTCCCATGTTCCCCTGACTTCTGGCTCCCACATGGGCTTGGCCAATGGGAGGCGCTGGTGGAATACCTGAAGCACAAGCAGTAAAGAGTGAGGCTGGGGGAGGCCTCCCCACCCTTCCACCCTCCCCCCACCCCCCGCAGCTCCAGGTCCTGGGGGTCACAACCTGGCTTCTGAACTCCGGTGACAACACCTCATGCTGTTATTCTGCCAGCCACAGGGCGGAAGGCCTGCTGCTAATCTCTGGGTTATCTCGTCTCCGGTCTAGTTTCTTAGCTCTTCCACCATCCATGTAACCAGTCCCTGAATTATACCGCCTGTTTGAAAGACCTGTCCTATTTTCCAGGCTGGCCTCTGGCTGACATACCTATTGTCTTTCAGAAGACAATCAAACATTATTCAGAGCATGTTTAACCAACATTACAACTATAGTTGGAATCAAACCACAGAGTAAAGAGGAGACTTGGGGATCATCGGCATTGACTTAATCGGAATTCGGCATTATGTGCAGATCATCACGAGGCTTTGTCATCAAAGCTCAGTAGCTTCAAAACGTTACTGCAGTATCATGGCACAAATCAGAAAATCTGCATGGAAAGTAGCAAAGTACAACTCTTGACATGTAGAAGACAACCCATAAATGTTACTTATTTTTCTTGCATTCTAATTAGCCTCAGGAATTTGAAAAATTTCAAAAGGATTTGAAAATAAACATTTTTTCAAGCATGGCAAGAGAAACACACTGTTCTGAATTCAGGAGAAAATGGGAAGAATGATGTTTAACATGATGCACTATGAACTAAGTAACATTACCTGAAAGAAAGAATGCTAAAGCATGCAAGATGGGGAGCTGGGGGAAGGGAGACAAAAGAAGACAAATATGACAAAAATGTTTTTGTTTAAGGCGCTTTTTTGCGGGATCACTCAGCCAGGAAATGTTTATTTAGCGTCTCTTCCCTCCACAGCTAGGGGAGAGACAAGGGAATAAAGTGGCCTCGCGTTGGACACCGGGGTGCTGGTCCCAGCTCCAGGTCCCTCTCTGGGACCTGTGGCCCCTTCTGCTAGTAGATCATTAGGTCAGTGGCACGCAGTTCAGGATCACCTTTGCAGCTTTTAAAACATGCACTTACCCAAGGCCCACTGTCTGGGTCTCATTCAGTCCTTTGCTGGGAGAGGTCCCAGGACAATTTATTCCTAAAAGCTCCATCTGACAGGCATTCCGGCAGAATCCCCTGGCCTCTAGCTCCCACGGCCTGCTTTGGCTTTAAGATGCTCAAACCATGAATACACACCCACTGGAGAGGAACAGAAGATCTCAGGAGATTGGGGAGGCTTCCAAAGGAGAAATGGCTTTGACTTTGAAGGGTGGTTAAGATTGGGGTAGAAATAGGAGAGAAGTCTTCCCAGGTAGGAGGAAAGGAGGTAGGAAATGCCAATTCTCTGGGAGAACATAAAGAAGAGGGTGCAGGGAAGGCAAACTACAAAGGAGTGTACAATACAACAGCCTGGGCTGTTTGACCCAGCTCCACGACTTCGTGACCTTGAGCAAGAATTTACTTTCTCAGAACTCTATTGTCCTCATCTGTGAAAGCTTGCATAATAGAACCTCGTTCAGAAATGTGTTCTGAAGGTTAGCTACAAGAGTATATTGTGCACTTAGTAATGCTCCCAATAAAAGAGAGCAGATACCATGACCGTTACCATCATTATTTCTATTTCTACCATCTCTTTAAACTCACTATGCCTATGCTTGGAGCCACCATACTAAACTGCCGTAATTGGTAGGAATAAAATGTGGTCTAGGGGCTGGCAGAGAAGCTAGATTGCATGAAGGTACGAAGGGAGAGAATCAGGATGGTGACAGAAATCAGGGCGACACAGAGCACGGCTTCTCAACTGCAGCACTACTGGCAACCAGGGCACTTCTTTGTGGAGAGGCTGCCCTGTGCCTTGTAGGAGGGCTGGCAGCACCCTGGCCTTGACCTGCTAGATGCCAGTTGTACCTCCCAGTTGTGACAACCACACATTGCCAAATGTCCTCTGGAAGGACATCCTCACCCCCGTAGTCAAGAATGACTGATTTAGAGTACTGAAAATAAAGATTTCTCAAAAGAAAGGAGACAGAAATAGAGAACCAGTAGATTTCAGGGGAAAGCCAATCTCAATAATTGGGGAGAAGAGGGCCGTGCTTTTGTTTTGGTCTAGTTCAATGTCTCACAGCAGCTGACCACCCGCCTTGCCTTTCCTAGGTGCTCAGCAACGGCTACATGAGGGAGGTGCTTTCTTTACAGGCATATATTTTCACCCAGATGGAAAGAGTGTCTAAGTCCCGATGACTAACCCAAAGCACAGATCTTGGCTGATCACCAGAGGGCTTTTTTCTTTCCTCAGTTACCATGGTTGCCTCAGACAGTCCACAGTTTCCCACCCAGCCCACGCCTGACCTCTCATCTCCCCACGACGCTCAGATGGCCCAGGGAAATCCTGGTGAGGAACTGCCAAGAGCGGTGGCCAAGGTAACAAACAGATCTGCCTCCTTATCTCCACGCTGGTCGACTTCCCCCAATTCTTTCCAAGAGGAAAACTAAGCCAGCCACGGGGCTCATCAGAACTGCCTGACAAAGGCCAATTGGTGAAGGAAGAGGTGAGAATCAGGCCAGCCTGGGGGAGCTGGCCCGTCCTCCCGACTCAGCGGCCCGCCTTCAGGCCAGGCCCAGGGAGAGGCAGGGAGAGGCAGCTAGCTTTCCTCGAAGGCAGCCTACCACCCCACAGCCGCTCTAGCTAACTCAGCTCTCCCTCCCCCCTCCTTCCTCCCCCCTCCCCCCTCCTCAGCCCCTTCAGTCTCTGAAGTACCCTTGGTTTTTTCCCAATTCCTTTTGGCTCTGACCTTCAAAGTCAGATGGACAAAACTGAGAGCGTTTCCTTGAGTTGAACATTAATTCAAATACTCCAGGTGAGCACTTCAAATAGTTGGTACAGTGAAGTACTGTACTTAACTTCTAGAATGTTCTTTGTCTTCCCTACGCCATCATTGACTGCTTTGTCCTTGATCTGAGGCTTTTGCTCATGTCGTTTCCTACGCAGAAGATGTCATATATTTACATTTTAAACAACCTCTTGAAGACATAAAACAGATTGTATGCTTCCTTTTTCTTCTTCTTCTTTTTAAATCCCCTATAACACAGAATTCTGTGTCTGACACCTAGCAGGTGCTTGGCAAGGGCTTGGCATGAACTGTTAAATTAGTCAAAGATCTGACAGCTGCTTCTTAGCTTTGATTTGAGTCTGAACGTTCACTCACTTACTAATTCAGTCTCATGCCATGCCCCAATCTCTCATTTAATCTCTGCAGTTATTTCCAGAAGGCCTGGTGTGTCAGGAGCTGCCCCAGGCTCCAGAGCCCTAGTGGTAGAAGATACAAACACTGTCCTTGAACCCAGGGATGTAAGCCTGGATGAGATAACCCCTTTATATTTAAAAAAAAAAAAAAGAAAGAAAGAAAGAAAAGGTATTTTCTCTCTTTGGTATTCCAAAATCCAGGCTTTTTTAACTGATTCAAACTGTCCTTCTAGGTCATGCCAATAATTGGGATTTACAGTGTCTAATAAGTCCTGTAATAACTATCTGCACCTGAAGTAGGAAGTTTAAAGGTCAGTGTTACACTACTCAGTTCAGCCCCCTCTCCTGTCTGGTCCATTTAAAACCTCGGTGCTTTGTAATTCTTCCTTTTACCTCCTATTGCCACCCCAATTCTCCCTGCACCCCCCATAAAGCTTACTATAAAGTATTGAATGCATATCCTTTAATACGATCATGACCTTGGAGCACATGGTTTATGTCTATGTGCATGTGTGCTTAATGCACATTGAAGCTTTGGTGTTCCAAATCATATCCCAATTCTTTTTCCACTTAGAATTTTTACAAAAGCTGTGCAGGTTGCTATACCTTACCTGTCCAGTTAGTTCGTTTAGAAAGCTGCGCAGTGCTTTTATTTGTTTGTTGTGGCTGCTGCAACCAGTTGCCTCAAACGTTGTGGCTGAACAATACAAATGTATTCTCTTACAGCTCTGGAGGGAGGCGGCTAAAAGTCAAGAACTCCTCGGAGCTGCACTGCTTCCTGGGAAGGAGTCGGCTCTCCAGGCTCCATGGTTCTGGGGGAGAACCTGTGTCCCTGCCTTCCCCGGCTTCTAGAGGCCACTGGCATGCCGTAGCCTGCGGCCCTTCCCCCATCTGCAAAGCCAGCAACAGCCGGTCAAGTCTCCCTCATATCACATCACTCTGATACTGAGTCTTCTGCCTCTTCTTTCCACATTTAAGGATTACACTGTAATTATATTGGGCTGACCTGGATAATCCAAAATAATCTATTTTGAGATCAGCTTGTTAGCAACCTTACTTCCATCTGCCACCCAAATTCCCCTTTGTCATGTAAGATCACATATTCATAGGTACCAGGATTAAGCCGTGGACTCCAGAGCTGTAAGAAAACGCATTTGCATTGTCCATCCTCGTAGATCCATCAGAGAATTTCTCTGGAGATATATCCAGGGATGGCATTACTGAATCTTAATATTTATAGTCATGATACTATATAATTTCAGGAAAAAAACAATTGTTCACTTTCTGACTCTCAAGCAAGCCAGTGACATTTCTATGGGGAAAACAACAACAACAAAACTGAAGAAGATATTCCAGCTCTTCCCTAATTCCTTGTCCCTCTCTGCTTTCCAGGCACATGGTGGGACCCCCTCCTCTGACACCCCTGAAGCTGGGCATGGTCAAGCATCTTGCTTTGGCCAGTGAAGTGTGAGTGGAAGTGTGAGCGCGCCCGGCAGCGGGAAGTTTTACAGGCCGGTACACAGCTCCACCTCCTGCCATGGACACTGGACAGAGATCCCAGGTTGGCACCGAGCCTTTATCGCTCTGGGTCCCTGACTCCAATGGGCAGAGCCCACCCCACTCCCTTGCTAACCCACTGGACATGGAGTATTGGGAAAATATCAAACTTGTGTTATGTAAAACACGGAATTGTGGTGGCTTTTGTCATTGTATGCCAGCAAAGCCCATCCTGACCACTAGGTCTTCAAAACCAGAAACGGTCCAAATTCAACCTCTACTTAGACATTGCAAACACTTTCTTCTCTGTTACTTCCATGTTCATAGCTTTGTTCCTCCTTTGTCCCCCGGGCTTATGAGGTGCTTTTTCCTTTCCTCCCACGTACTCTGTTAATAAAGACATGTTGAAATCACCTCTTGATTTGACAGTGTCTGTCACTGATTGCTGAGACCCAGTGGTCCCTGCACCTGACAGTGTGTCCCCAGAGTGCAAGGACAATGTCTTCTCATCAGGACCAGCTACAAAAAGCAGTCAGTAGCTTACACCCTGGTCATGGTCAAACAATGCCGACTCCAGAGACCCTTCGCCCCCTCTTGCATACACTAACCAAGGTTATCCCAGAAGGAAGCCTCCCACGACACTACCCAGGGCCTAACCCCCATCTGCCATGCCCACCCACACTGATACAGACGTGGGAGCTTCAGTAGGACAGGAACTGCACGGGTTCCCTTCCTGGTGTTCAAAGAATGTGAGAATGACGGGTCTGACATCTATTTCCGACGAAATTAGCATTTGGGCTCACTGCCTCTCAGCATCTCTGTTACACATTTGCTAATACTTCCTCTTTGCTCAATTGCAAAGGGGCCTCACAACTGCAAAGCCTTCTTCATCAGATGGGCTTTCATATGCCATGATGTAAGCCCAGTGTCTCAGAAGACATAAACAGCTCAGATCAGCAAGTGTTCCTGGAAGTAAATATAGACTAGAAGGCACTGGGACATGCGGAGAGGCTCCAGGCAAACACGGGGGCCTGTGTTTGGTTTAAAATATAACGATTGAGCTTGAAAGGGGGGAGAAACCAGAATGACCCATTTCCTCTCTTGTTATCATAAATGTAGTTAACGGTGATCCCAAATGTGCTCAGAGGCTTGGCTGTGGGCAGATGGCGTGGCTCCCCTTATCGGTCCATCAGCTGGGCTGACATGACCTTGAGGAAACATGTTTTTCTCCACTGCATCTGTGCAAATAAACACTGGCAATTTCTAATACTAAGCTGCTTGCCTGTAAAATGATCTAAGTGATGTAAACTTAATTCACAAATGGTGGCTCACCTCCATTTGGGCCTAGAACACCAATTTGCTAATTCTGCTGATTTTTCCCCTTTTCTTCTCTCTCTTGACCCTGATAGATTATCACCCTGAAAGTGAGTAAAGGGTTCCCAGCCCCAGAGGAGGCCGAATGTTTGTGTGTGATGGAAGAAAAGCTTGAGGCTTGGATGCTGGGATAGCTCCGCGGCTGAGCACTTGCCTTGCAATCTGGAGGTACAGGGTTTGATTCCTGGCCCAAACCCATGCACACCCATATGCTGAACTGTGGTGCAACTGGTAACTGCTGGGTTGGCACAGAGGTGAAGTTTCTCGCCTCCGAAGCAGGAAGCCCCCAGTTCAGTTCCTGCCCTAAGCATCCCCACCTCCACCTGTGTGGAATGAAAATATGTCACAACTAATGAGGTACAACTATGGAGACTGCTCTGGGCCTTCCCCCCCCCTTCTCTCTCTCTTTCTCACTGTCTCACCTATCTCAAATAATAAATCTAAAGAAGGAAGGAAGGAAGGAAGGAAGGAAGGCAGGCAGGCAAGCAGGCAGGCAGGCAGGCAGGCAGGCTTGAACCTTATAGCTCACGATGAAACTGCAGAGTAGGTAAGACATTAAGGTTTGGGCCTGGAATTGAGTTCTGCTCCGCCCCGTAGTAGCCCCTTACCCTGGAGTGATTTACTCAAACTTCCCCAGCCTGTTTCACAGCTCACCTGGAAAAGAAGAAATAGTGGACCTAGGTGGGGTCAGGTGAAAATGAAATAAAAGAATTTATGCCAATGCTTAACACAGCCGCTGAGACCTGTTATGTCGGCGGGAATAAGGGTAGCAGCTAGTGCACTGGGGAGGGGTTCCATATTCCTGCCGATAGGATCGCCAGCACGGGACGAGACCGCAAGAACTAAGAAGGTAGCCCAGGACACACACATCGCTGGAATTTGGGGGAGCAGGCAGTCCTCAAGGCCACCACCTGAGATGTGGCGGCAGTGGTGAGACTCCAGTTATGAGGGGCAACGGAGCTGCTCAGGAGAAGATGGCTGGCAGGAGGTGCCCTCCATGGGAGCAGGTGAGGCGAGGCAGTGAGCACGTTTGCTGGAAGAGCCAGGGAGCTGTAGCAAGAAGGTACCAGCTCTCAAAGTAGCACCCACAGGGGCGCTGGGAGCAGGGGCTTCTGCCGGGGGAGGGCAATCCCAGCCACAATCGGGGAGTGGAGTTAGGGATTGTCTTGCCTAAAATCCTCCGATGGCTTCCCAGTGCTGCGGGAGGAAAACACTCCTTTCCACGGGCAACAGGGCTACCGCTTCCTCACCCTCCAGCATCATCTCCCCCCGGGCTCCCTGGGAGAGCTCCCTCCAGCTCCCCGGGCCTCCTTTCTGTTCCCCTCAAGCTCCTTCCAAGCTCCCAGGCTTTGCAGGACCAGTCTCCCTGATCCAGCCCGTTACCTGCCGTTCCTCCGTGCACTTCAGCTCCCGCGTCCCTTCCTCAGAGCAGCCTCCCCAGAGCCCTGACAGGCATCCTCTCAGGACCTGCCGGGCTAGGTGCTCGGGGCTCTCTATTGTGACCGGTCCCTGGGCGCCACCCATCCCTTGTTCATGTCCTCAACCTCTGTTAGTATTTCCTTTTGTAAAGACTCCTGAGAAACCCCAATTGTGCCCGAATCTAAATATCTCCTCCTCAAATCACAGTGGGGGAAGCCATCAGTGTACACCCCACGCGTGACTGTCTAATCATTCTACAAAGTTTATGTCTGCCTCCTCCGCTCCTGCAGCATCTGCTTATAGACGGGGGCAATCAGCGTGCAAGACAGCTGCGTGCACCCTGCCGCCCAGCCGGTCAAGGGAAGCAGGCGCTGCCATCTAGCCCAGGGTGCTCCTCCAGCAGCACGTGGGCCTCCCAGACTGTCCACACCTGGACAGCGCTCTCGTGAAGTGGGGGAGGGGCGGTCCTACAGCCTTAAGCACTTCCAGCTGAAGGTAAGCCTCCAGCTGATGGAAACGCCTGAATGGGAATGGGATGTGTAATTACCTTATCTGAAGCGATTAATAGGAAGGACCTTGGCGCCTTTGTAATATCCTACCATCTGTGTTCCCACGAGGGTGACCTTGAGAAGGGAGAAATTGGAAGCATGGCTTCTGCTTCGATGTGTCAAAATGCTAAGGTCTGCTCTTCCCAGAGGCTTTGGCATCCCAGCATGATTGGCAGCAGCTAACCCAGGAAGTTTAAGCTCCTCAGAAAATCATTTGCAGCCAGTCTGTGCCTCAACCCCACCTTACCTGGGATTGCCAGAACAGTGGAGGTGGGTGGCCTTCAGCATTGTAATTCTGGCCTTGCCCCCACCCCCTCCCACCTCATGCTGCCCAGCCTCAACTGTGGCCAAAACAGAAAACAGCCACCAGCCTCCTTGTGAGGTGGCGATCTGAGGCTTCAAATCCAAGAGGCCACACTCATGTGAAGCTGACATCCAACTATAGCGGCTCAGACCCCATGTCCCAGTCCACGCGCCGCCCCATGATGAGGTCGGGCTCTGCTTCGTACCTGTGAGCTGACCGACGTCTGTCAACCCCAGCTGCTTCCCAACCCTCCCCTTCCCTTTTGGGCTCCTGCATCGTGGCAAGCAGGGTCTGGTGGCAAAGCCAGGCAATGCCAAAGTCGAGCAGCCACGTGCATTAATTGCAGGGGTGAGCTAGTCCTTGACTAAATTACCAGCAGCTAGATTCTAGCTGGCAAATACTGTAAATCATAGGCCTTTGTCATGGTGAATACATTAATGCCAAGAGCCTATCAGGTGCAGCCGACGCCGATGATGCCCCCCGATGTCTTGGGGCTCCGTGTGTGCACCCCTGGCTTGGGTGTACTCACAACTGCCAGATGCAGGAGTGCTTACAGAGTCTGGACTTGGCTGATGGAGCCGGCTTTGGCTTTGCTCACAGGCATGGAAAGCCACAGCTCCCTGGAACTTTGTCCACCCACCTCCCTTCCTCCGGGGGTGCTTCCTAACAAGTGACTGACAGGTGTAGCAGTAGGCGATCCCCATCCATCTCTTCTGCCCCAGATTCTAAGGCAGAGCTTGCTTTCCAAAGTTGTCCTGAGGCCACCAGGCTAAAGGTTCTCTGCTGGACTTCGAACTTGCTGTCTTCTTTGGCATCTTCCTCGCCCTGTCCTGCTCCCCCATCCACTCCTTACTCTCTCCTCCTCAGTCCTCATCGCCGGGTCTACTCTGGGTCATCCGGCCTCATCAACTGTTAGTCCACTCCCTGCAGCAGCATTTTCAGAAGTGAAGGCAAGGGAAGCTGGGATGGCTCAGCGGGTTAAGCGCTCACTTTGCAGACCTGGAAACTGAGGATCAAATCCTGGCCCCAGCCCATGCGGACCCATATGCTGAACTGGGGTGTGCCCCCAGTTCAGTTCTTGCCCGGGCCTATGCGGGAGCCTCCCGGCCCAGTTCCTGCCCTGTGCAGCCCCTCGCACACCTGTGGAGTGAAACTATACGGAAAACTGATGCTGTCAACTATGGAGACTGTTCTGGGCCCTCCCCCTTCTCTCTGTCTCTCTCTCTCTCTCTGTCAAAAAAAACAATAAAAATAAATCTTAAAAAAAAAAAGGAAGTGAAGGCAAGAAAAGGTAGACATATTTTGGAGATTAACCCCTGGCCAGAGATACACTTTGCGCATATTTTCTCCCATCCCCTAACAGTCTGTTATTTCCTTTGCTGTGCGGGAGCTTTTTAGTTTGACACATCTATTTTTGCTTCTGTTGCTGTCTGTGTTTTTGGTGTCATATTCATAAAATCATGCCAAGACCAATGTCATGAAGCGTAACTCCTGAGTTTTCTCCTAGGAGTTTTACCTACAGTCAACAATATGCTTAAAATTTGTTAAGAGGATCTATCTCATATTAAGTTCTCACCACAATAAAATTTTTTAAAAAGAGGGTAGATATAACAAGGTCTGGCAGAATTAACACCTTTTAAGTAGTACAGTATGATCAGTCATGTTGTCTTAGGAACCTTAGCTACAGAATTACACTTGGTATAGATAACCAGCTCATAAAAAAGGGGTGTTACTTCTGTTGGACCCTGTATTTGCATAATAAACAATTAGAAGAATTATCATTGAGATTTAAAGGCCCAAAAGATAGTGTTGAATAGTAAACACATTCAAGACCCTGCCTTCAGCTTACAGCCCAACAGGGATGATTTTCTATATTTATATGCATCACACTATCCATTATACTACATTATATATACATATGTACGTGTGTATGTTTTATATATGTTAGTACACAAACAGATAAAATTAACCTGGAAGAATTAAATGCTAAACTTACAGCCAACCAATTGCTGAAGCATAAAAAAACAGTATCTCATGATTCCTTCTCTTGAAGGAAAACTCGTGTGGGGAAAACAACCCAGCTCCCCTGGGGTCACTTGCAAAGGGTCAAGGCACTCAAGAAAACAGTCCTCCTTTATAACCGCCTCCTTGGGATGAGACATCTATGACCATACCTCAAGACTTCTGAGCCAATTTCTTGGGAGTAATGTATTCCAGAAGTTTTCTGTAGTGAGACACAGGGAGAGGTGGAAAGACTGTAGCGACAGATAAATATGGGTTTGGACTCCGCACGACATTGGAGTTTCAAATATGAAAATGCTTGTCCAGTTTCCCTTTCTGTAAACTGGGACAGCCACCACGCCCCTCTCAGGTGTGTGGTGAGGACTGCATATATAAACTGCCTCAGTACCTGGCATATGGTAGGGCTTAGCTAACTTCATTTTCTGTCTGTCCTGCATCTCCTTCACTCTCTTTGAAGGTCACAGACCTAAGGAATATAGAGTATAACTGAATTGAAAGGCTGAGAAATGGTCTAATTCAAGGAACTTTGAAAGACAGATTTTTGATAAGCTCCTTGAAGGCAGAGGCTAAATCTTTTAAGTCCTTAGTACAGTGCTAAACCCGCTGGAGTTGTCCAATTAACATTTAAATAATAGTTGCTTCAGAATGGTATTTTGGTCTGTTTCCTTGAAGAGGTCGCCACCTTGTGGACAATGATCAAAACAGCACACCTCTGGAACCTGTGTGTTCCTAGGGCCATTGAAACTGGTGATTTTTATCTGCTATTATTTATAGCTCCTGGGATCCTGCACAAGTAACAACGTGTTTCTAAAGAAGCCTAAAAGGAGTTTAGGAAGGACAAATAGCAACTTTTTCAGACTCTAAAAAGGACCAACCCATTTTCTTGATTCTATCATAATCCTTTGCTTAGACTCTATCTTATCCCATTCACTGGCCCTAAGGATTACAAATGAAAATTAGCACCTGAAAGTCTCAGACTCTACACTAGTAACCCTAAGCTCAGTCAAGTGACAAGGAAAAAGCAAAGGTTTCATTATTCAGTTGCACTCAGTCCACTAGCAGCTGGCTTGCTCAGGAGGAAACCCTATAGAGAAATACCGGGGCTCTGCTCTCTGAAATTGTTCACACCCACTGAGCATTGTGAGATCTAGGATATAAAAGTCACCTGTCAGGGAAACACACTTGCAACATACAACTGAGTCTCCCCATGGTGGATACATTGATAACTAGAGCAGAAAGGAAATTCTAAATGGGGTGGGCGTGCAAATCCTAGGCTCCAAGTCAATGAATCTATATTCAAATGGAAAGAGAGTGGCTTTAAAGGCTGTTCAGCCTGTCTAAGGCGTAGTTCTCTCATCTGTGAACTGAGCTGGTAAACTTTGCTCTGGATGACCACCATCGTGGCCACATCTAGTTATGGGTTCCCAAGTCAACACCACCATGATGGTGTGGGCAAGTCTGCAGCAGCCCTGACGTGCAAAGGTGAACCACACACATATCTGTGCAAGTGTTCGGGCTTCATGTGTGACTACTCGTCATGTCTCCCTCATTGCTGACATCACCCCATTTCGCCAAATCGGGTGTTTTCACATGGAAGTCGGGGGTCGAAGGAGCTCTTATTAAATAATGCCCATCAATTTCCTGACCAGGGGTTTCAAGTACAGCCAATAATGTAAGGAAAGCGCTGCCCACTTCCATCAATTCATGTCTGCCTCTGCTTCCGGAAAGGTCCCCGTTAGCGATTGTGGCCAGTCCTACTTGGGGAAGCCAGGAAAGCCTTCCAGCTAATCGGCCCGGGAAGAAACGACATACAGTACGTGTGACATGGGCTGACCTTTGCCTTCACCTCCCCAGCAGTTATTTCCTGCATCAATCGGAGAAGCTGAAAGTATATTTGTGTTGCTGGTAAAAGCCCTCGCATTGGTGTAAGTGTAAAAGTCATTGGTTTGGGGTGAGGTGAGGGTGGCCGGGCAAGGAAAATCAAGACAGTTACATCAGACTCGTACCCACCCATCCCTGCCCCCGTTGCCAGACCAGAACACACACCAAAATCCCTTCTGATCATTCTAAGTGTCTTTTCTTGTTTCTAGAAATGAAGGAAGAATTCAGAAGACTTGTTTCCTGCCTGCCTGCCTGCCATGTAGGAGAAGTTGGCGCTAGTTTCATAGTTGAGATCCTCTTGTTGAAATCTGAGTAGGTTCTTGTCTGTGTTCTCCTTGAGCAGAATCCTGGGCAGTGATACTGAATAAGGGCTAGAAGTGGGCATCCCGCTCAGCAGCCTTCTGGGCACAAACATGGTGAAAACTTAGCACAAGATAGAACACTGGGGCAAGCCCGAGAACTGGCAGCTATGGGTCTGTGTCACCCGTGAACGGGGGACTTGACTTATAATTAAGCCTCATTTTCTTTTTTTAAAAAATATTTTATTGTTAAATTTAAGGGGGTGGGGAAAGCCGGGACGGCTCAGCGGGTTGAGCGCTCGCTTTGAGGCCATGAGGACCGAGGATCGAATCCCGGCTCCGGCCCAGGCAGGACCCACGTGCTGAACTGGGGAGTTCCCACAGTTCGGTTCTCTAACTGTCTCTGTCTCTGTCTCTCTCTCTATCTGTCAAAAAGTAAAATAGAAATAAATATGCACTGA